>CAJHUC010001192.1:0-100286 GCA_905146915.1 Ostreobium quekettii
CTTGTCCCATCGTGCCCCGCTATATTTGCATGGTAATGCGCTGTCACGAGTGTCTATTTCGCGATCTTTGGGATGACGTGTTGGACAATAACAGTTGCGTTGCTTCTCCCTTTCATGCCAATTCCTCCATATGCAGGCCGAATAAGTTTATCATCCTCTGCTCTTCAACGAAAGGAGTCTTGAAACGCCCATGCTCTCGCTCGGTGTGAGCGGAATAGTCTGGGTTCCAGATGCCATTTTGACTTGAGAGGAGGTGATGAAATTCGGTTCATTAGAAGAATGCAGCACAGCCAGGCAATCGCATCAACTATCATTGCCCACACACGTCAACCCAAAGGAGAGAAACGACATCGTGACATCCACGCCGAGCAATTCTAGGCTTAACATAAGTCTGGAACTTTTCGAAATGCTGTCGGCCTTTACACACATCCAAAGACATGTTCAAATGTGGGCATGTGGCTCCAATTTGGGAAGTAGCAGTTGCAACTATGATTTGAGCTCTTGGACTTTCTCCAATTGAAACAAGGAGCTGATAAATTCGTGAGGTTGAAACCTCAGGAGACATCATATTCACGCGTCACACATGCACCAGAGCAAGTGTACAAGTGCATACATCGACCATGCCAGCCGTCCAACGCATACCTGCCATACGAAACTTACCAAAATAGCCCGTTTGCGAACGGGCGTCACGATCGTGACGATGATTGTAGAGGATCGCACCGCTCTGTACCGTCATTGTGGTACCGCAAACGCTGGCGAACCGCAACAACATCGCCGCTACACCTGTGTGAAATGACGCCTGCCGATACCGCCAGTCACCGTGTGCTTGTGTTTCTCCTCTCCGTAATTCCGATGTGCACCTAATCTTGGGAGGCAGACTCCGGCCCTTTGCGTTTGTTGTTCAGAGGGCACCTATCTCCAAGGAGGCGTTCGTTCACAGCCAACCCCCTACCGTGGAGATAAGGCGCGACGCAGCCAACGAAGTTTGCGAACAGACCAGAGAAATCGTTCTCCCATCCACCAATAGCAACGGATCTGAAGCCATGTGATCGGCCTGCCGTGCACCGCCGCTGACCAGCGAACCAGCCCCTGTGGATTCCATCGCGACGGGCCTGGCAGCGAGCTGGGGCGAATGGCTGTCGGGGACGCGCAGTGTGCACACTGGAGGGGCACGTGCCCCTCCAACATTTCCGGAGGCCGCCTGGGCCTCGTCCGTTCGCTCACAAGCCGCGTCGTAGCAGACGATGCGATGACCTTGAGCGAGTGGCCACCGCGCGTGGAGGGGTGGTGGATGGGTTAGATGAAACCCAGCCAAGAGGCGGACTGGCCCCCCATCCGTCGCGCTGGCAATCCACCCCGAGGTGGAGTTACACAAGACTGGACCCGAAAGTGTGGTCTCGACTCCGTTGGGCGTTGGTCGTCTCCAGCAATACACGGAGACTGGTACAGCCAGGATAGCGAGGGGAATACTGTTCGTTGCGGTTCCACCCGCGAAAACACCGACCCAAAGGACCCCACTGCCGCGGGCACACTGGCCGCTCCGCCGCACACAACGCGACGCCGTTGCTGCCGTTCCTGGCCTTCGAGCTCCACCTGCACGAACGAGCCTCCTGAAGCCCATCTTCGCGGACCTAAGCTTTCGCCGATGTGAGTCGCAGCGTGTCGCGTGCCCTCACCTTTGGACCACGGATCCTTGAGAGGAGGCAACGGGGGCGACCAAAGGCACCGTTGCGGGCGGAGCGATGGGCTCCAGTGGTCTTAAGCAGCAAGAGTTGTAACACAGCCGAGGCGTATTCACGGTCCGCCACATACCGGACGCGCCGAGGCACAGAGGGCCAGGCAAACCCGGCCAGGTCTCACCTTCCGACGCGGTCAAATGATCTGCATCCCAATACCCACGCGGACCCTTGGATGGACTTGTGTGGACAATTGGCTACGCTTTCCAAGAGGGAAGAATGCGCACGCGAGGGTAGTGGCCGAGAGCGCGACCACACACCTCACCTGTCCTTGGACGACAATAGGCCACTGTTCTTGAACACACTTGTGCACTTGAGAAGGGATGTGCCTGGCGTTCATGGTTCCAGTCCCGCTGAAGAGGCTGCGCTTATCGGGCAGTTGGCGCCGTTGACGTCTGTGGCCCATGGTGTAGCCAGGCCTGGTGCGGGTAGTGCTGTTATGGGTGGCGAGACCCCGCCTTCATCGCTGTCACGGCTTTCTGAATGGTGTGTCAGTCACCACGCATCTGCAGGCCGGGCGTAGTCACAATGATCGCCCTTTCTGGATAAGCCTACCCTGTGCATCACAGTGATCAAATGCGTGCGTTTGTGGGTTGTTGTGAGAGCCTTCAATCTGAATTCAAAGGCTCTGGAATACTGCATAGGCTGGAGCAAAGTCAATGCGGCCAACAACGCCGCCAAGTACGTTGCCCACGCGTGGTGCTCATGCATCAAAGCATGCAGTGATTTCTTTCAATGTTGAACTGGTAACGCAGTACCATGACAAGTTTGCACTGTCGTATCAGTCAGTCCCAGTCCGCATGTTGTTGAGCACAACTACCGCGCATGTCCGGCCAACTCCCTCACAAACAGCGCGACAGCCTGCCGACAACAAGCATGTCCGCCTCCATTATACTGGCTCGGATTAGAAACAGTGCGATGACGTGCGTGCACCTGCATTTCATTTCTGAAGCAATTTTGTGGTCATTTAGATGAAATGCTCGTCAATTGTCATCTAGAAATTGCCTGGATTCCTTCCACTACAGGACAGCTTCCCTGTATAGAACGATAGTCCAACAAATAGAATGGTCGAACCTTGCATTACCAATATGTAAATTTAATTGAATCAAAACCGTGATGCCTTCTATAAACTGAAAGTTCTGGGGGCAGAGCTCCACTATATTTGAAAGGGTATTAGGCAGTTCAAATCAATATTTTACCTTCCTATGTACATGGAGTTGTGCGCCCAGAGGCTTAAAACAGAATGCATCAATGTGCTGCCAATTTACGTAAATGAACGTGGCTTTGTATCGCTGATTGTATTTCTTTTATGAAATTGCACCAACAATTATCTAAGCTCATAGTGGCAAACTTCCATCTTCAAAAGATTGATGAGGCTTCGCCATAATAATGTAATCTGTTTGTCCTGGACATAGAGTCACACGTAATCATCAGTTGTTCATCAGTTTGTTAGTGCTGAGGAACATCTGCGCAATGATGTGAGCTGCGCACTGAGCGATCCCCATGCACTGCGCATGGAGACAGAATGTGCATGGGCGACAAGCCGTCCTGCACAAAATGGAAGGAAGCACGTCTTTTCGCCCACTTTCGAAATGACATTTGTTCTGGCAAAATTTGATGGAGACTGCTGTCATTTCATTTTGCTTCATCATTTCATGCTGCCTCATGAAGTCCAACTCACCACATGCCATCGCACAATCGTGAAATTACGATAGCGATTTTAAATGAATTATGACTCTTCCAGATCCACGGAACTTCCTCAGCAATGTTGCCGTTGAAGTAGCCGCATTGTACAAATGAAATTCGTTTGTACATATAAATTCCATCTACGAACTGGGCTGCAAAAAATTTTACATCATTTATGTATTCCATGGGGCATTGGGCTTGGGATGACAAGACCCTACCAGCGCGTTACTCATGGGATATGTGTGTTGTCAGTCATGAGACACGCAGCTTCAAACAATGGACAATGCCAAATTGCCAGAGGGAGGGAACGCGCATGGCGCTGGATTTTTACCGATGGCGGCTTAAGCTCGGGGGAAATCCATCCCAGGGGTCAGTGCCCATCACAGATCTTAGAACTTTGGTGATGATTAGCGCATGACACCACTAAAGCACTGGCTGCCTTCCAGCCCATGCATGGCGACGTACACTTATGCTACCGCAATGTCTCAAACGCACTGCGATGGTTTCCAGGCCGTTCTAGCACGAATCGAGACTGCTGCGAGGTTGATGTAGTAGTCGTATTTGTCGCTACGTGCATTTATCCCCGGCACACGTGCACCGAGAGCCCCATATATTGTGCGTTATCGGCATGCCGCGACCACAAGGGTATGGCATCGTAAGCACCACATGCATATGCTGCAGGTACATGTGGACCTATCCAAAGAGCAAGTGTTCAGCATGTGTATACCTATTCGCTCATGAAGCAATTCGTCGCGCATGCCATGCAGGCTGTCTCACCACGAGTCATCATGCCCATGGGGGATGTCTGATGTCGTTTTGTGCATTGTATGGGCAAGTCCCAAACTATTATTCAAACGCCTGTTTGGTGTTTGGATGCTAAAAATCGGCATGATGTGTGGCGGCTGTGGAGAGAGTGGGCCAAATTCGGCTGGAGAAGTGGAGTATGTTCAATGCAAAAGAGCAGCCTACGAGTGGGAGCAATCCACCCAAGCCCCTGAAATCAAGCTGCTGCATAAACAAGCTGACGTGCTTGGCATAGCAACTTGCCGTCTGATCATTATCGCTACTGCTATTGATACTTCTGAACTGATACCCAGAAATCGCTGCCATGGCCTTGCTTTCCTTTAGAATATAATTAGTAATAAGGGGATTGTGAACATTACCGCGTGTGGATCGCTCTTGCAGCACCACAATACAGAACTGCTGCCTGCATTGCTCTGGCAAATTTTGGCTTTTTACATCACCTAGTTGCTTTTCCACAGTGTGCACATGTGTTCTTTCAGTGGTCTCCATTGTTTTCATATTGTCCGAACACCAACAGCAAATTTCTCTAGCCATCTCTTTCTATTCAGCGTTGGCTTCCCGCTCATTGGGCGGCAACAGCAATGGCAGGGGCTCGCCCCTCCCAAGGGTTGTGGAGCATTTCACCATCTCTCGTTCCAAATGCTCAGCAAAATGCTGGCGCCTGAGCGAACAAGGCTCGGGAGCTGCGGGCAATGCGTTGAGCATTCCGAGGCGCGTTGGTCGCGTGTAGTGGATCTCCGCCCGCACGTGCGACGTGTGTCGGAAGTCCACAAACACCCCCCCTCGGAGCTGGAGCAGCGTTCCCCTTTGCAAAGCCTCAGATGCCCGTTCAAAGCAGGGGTGTGCTCTGCGAGAAGCCATCAATCGCCGGGAGTTGTGAGACTGGATTCCGCTGGACTTGGATCTTGCCTGCCCCGGAACCACATTTCGCACCAACTTCCAGGGAGCAGCCATCGCGAGTTTGCAATCCGCTCGCACCTGCAGCTGGGGGTTAGTGCCCAAACCGGCAAACAAGACCCGTGGGCGACGTTTGGATCGTCCTGTAGGATCGTTGGATCGTTGTGGTCGGCTGCGTGGCCCCGCAGGGAGAGTCACCTCTGGAGATGTTCCCCAGAGTCCATTGCGCAGGCACAAGAAACAAGACAGGGCCAGTTTGTTTCATTAGCCTGACTAGACCTGGCGTTTCTCCGCGAAAGCCCTGGACGGTGTGCTGCGTGGGTCTCCTCTGATGGGTACGGTGACAGCCGGCAATCCGACCCGCTATGTTCTTTTGGAGTAGCCAGCAGGTATCCATTAAGTCGTCAACGACGTACCCACGGCTTTCGAACGCCAAGTTCGCCGTGACGGGCAGGCAACACCCATCGAACCCTGTGCGCGGTGCGGTGTGCCACCGGAATCCAGTCTGCGCAACTGGCCAACACAGTCCCTTCGCCGCAACGCTGCCTCCTCCACAGTAGGCGAGTGTGGAGAGTCCGGGCATGGCTATCGAGACCATCAATAACAGACTTGGAGTATTCTAGTGCAGTCTGGACTCCACTTGCGTAGACTGGGCGTCATCAGTTTCTCTGGAAGTACGCCCCAACTGTCCGTTCACACCCTCCGGTCTCTTTGGAGGTATGCCCCGACTGTCCGTTCGCCCCACTCCCTGAACAGGACGCCTATGCCAGGACAACTTGTCTGTATACAGACAAGCTCCTCCCAAGCACGGGTAGGCGTGATCTGCCATTGAATCCCATGCGATTGGTCTGGTGCTGCTGCTCAAGTTTGATAGACATGAAACAAGATTTGGATGGACTTCGTCGTGAGGAACAAGGCCAACCATCGAAAGACGACGCTTACGAACGGATAACGACAGTCCTGTTCTGTTGCCACCCGGAGTGTCTGGTACAGGACACAATCTACGTGCAGGCTCTCTCTTGGGGCCTTTGGCAGCGCCCTTGTGTTGGCACGCGGCGGCCAACGGCACAAGATATGTGCGCTAACACCGTCAAGCACAAAAACTGCACAAACGGTGTCCTTTTTGACCATGTGATCTGTCTCTGGCTACATCGCCAGAAAGTTGAGGCAACGTTCCTCTCAATTCGCAGCCCAGAGAGGCAAACGTCGCGGCTAAAGACGGCGCAGGGTGGGCCTTACGCAGTAGCTTGGGGAAGGGGCCGAGGAACCATGTCGGTGGCTATCCAGCGTCGCTGCATTCAAGCCTTTCAAGAAATGTCTCTGCAGCTACTTCGGGCATCGGGCCACAGACCAGGAGCTTCACAGTGTCAGGAAGATCAGCTGCTGGAGCGCCCGAGGATCTTGGGCCTCCCTGGCCGGAATTCGGCCCTGTGTGAACGAGTGGCAAAGACTTGACCAGCGCGTGGGCCGCATGCTTTTGAGAATGAACGCAAAGGCTCCACGCAGCAGCGAGCGTCAGTGGGCTAGAAAACTCCTTGTTTCTCCACCGAGGTGGGGGAGTGCCTCCGTCCCGTGCGCCGCCCTTCTCTTCTGGTAGTGGCCGCGCTCCACAGCATCCACTATCTCCCCCGGTTCCGGGTACGCTTTCTCGGTTTACTAATACAACATCACGTCCGTGTGCTCAACGTCAAGAAACAGGACCGCCACCACATGAGGGCTGTCTTGGGCGTTTGTCTGGTTTCAAGGGCTTTCTGTATGTATGTCAAGGCGGGCAAGAAAGAGTAAGAGGTGACCGGCATTGTTGACTGACACACTAGGGAAAAACAGGCCAGATGACAGAGTCCTGACACGGTCTGCTCAAAATCCAACCGTGTAGTTTTGGCAAATGTGGTCCCAAAAGTACACAGTTAGTACACACATTGGCACAGTTTCAACCGTGTACCCTCACACAACTGTGTATACTACACGGTTTCCTAGAATGCACGGTTAAAACTGTGTCAGTGTGTGTACTAAATGTGTACTTTTGGGACCACATTTGCCGAAAGTACACGGTTGGATTTTGGGCAGACCGTGTCAGGACTGTGTCATCTGGCCAGTTTTTTACTAGTGACAGCGAGTACCGCAGTACTAATTATACCTTCCACATGGAAGAATTGCAGCGTTACGATTTTAGTCTCGGCATTTTTCTCTCACAGCGGCTTTTTGCTTTCGCCACTCCACATCGTGTCTGGCGGGCGAATGTTGGGCAATACAACCACCTGGTCTGCTGCGCAGGTTTCAGGTGCAACTGACCTTTCTATTGGCTCCTATGTGCGTGCATCGTGCGTCCCAGGCAGGGGGCTCACAAAGTGCTTAGACGCAGTACATTCTGCGCATATCTGTGTATTCTGCGTACATTCTTCATATTCTGCGTAACAGGCGCTATTTTATTGGCGTCCTTAGCGCTATTCTAGGGCATTGTTCCATTGGCTGTTCGCAATATTTCGACATCGTTACACCCCTTATTATTGCTCTGCACAAAACGGCCAAGTGTTATGTTAGGATGCGGAAGGTCTGATATACTCTGATATGCTGGAAGTAATACAGCAGTAACGGCTTTGAATGATATGGGAATGCTTGGCAGTTCTGAAGAAGAGGACAGCAGATGAAAGCTGACAGGGCGTGGACGAAGGCATGTGAAGGGGCCACAGTCCGGGAGTGATCGGTGAGAAAGCTGTCAGGTGAATCCCCCTTTCCTCGATATCGATCAAGTATGGGCTGAAAAGGACATATATGGGCCCCGTCCTGGATATGCATATCCACCACATAGTAGTGATATCTTGGATTTGCATATCTGATATACAGATCCATATACTATGTCAAAGACAAACAGCTATTTCCCGAGGGCGTGTGTGAGCACACACCCATACGGGGCGTAGTCCAAGAGACCCGTACAAATGAAAGTCTTTCCTGGTGTTGTGATGGGACGTAACTGAACACAAGAGAGGCAATAGCAAATGGGCATGTCCTGCAAGTAAGCAGGGAAATCTTCCTGATTTGTGTTCCAGCATGAAATGCAAAGCGCAACAGGTGCAAGGATTGTGGATGCAAAAGCTGCGGAGCTCGCAGCGTTCTCATTCAACTACACCACTAAAGTAGTTTCCTGACAAGAACGGTTGCAATGCGTTGTCGAATTGCAGTTCTATAGCCGACAATGGCCCTGCTGCAAGCGCAAAGAAGGCAGCGACCCAAAGGGCTGCCTTCAATGATTTGATCATTACGTCGGTGTCGAGCATGTGTTAAAACTGTGTTTGGTGTCGAGATGTGCTATAACTCAGTCCCCAGACCGACCAGGAGTAAACATTGCGTGCACCCGCTCCCATAGCCAGAAGATGAGCAGGACGTGACCCAATTTATTAACCTGGAGATCCTGCAGAAGCAGCGCCACTGCGTGAACCGGAAGGCAACTGCTGCGATGGTAAGAACGTTCCGTGGCAGAATCAGTGTAAAGCAAGCTTGGGAAATGCGGTGGCTCTCATTCAAAGTACATAAGAATACGCATACAACGGAAATATTAAAACTCGTATTCCTTAAAGCGTAATCTAGAAGAATTCTACCAGATGTCATTCAATATGGCGAATCAATGGCTGTGACCAGCGGCCTGCATCCCAGGGTGTTGCGACCTGCACGCACCACAACTGGGGAGTTGGGAGCTCCGTGAGTGCGGCACAGAACGAGCGACGATGGTGAAGGCCCCAAACCCAGGTGAAAGGACTTCGCAGATGTCACAAACCAGCGAGATACGTGCATGCATCGTGGCATTATCGTGACGGGTAGCGGTGAACGCTGGTATTGCCATATGGCCGGTATCATCGGGTCTGGGGTTGCCGTGGAAACGTGCGAGACGCCCTGAGGGTGAAGATGACACACTTGCAGGAGCTGCGCCATGAAAAGAAACGGGACAACGAAGTCACAAAGGCTGGCAACTGTGGGCGAGGCCGAGACAGGTTGGTTGGACACGAAGACAGACTGCTTGAATTTGCATGTCGTCGAAGTCGTAATTGCAAAAACTTATGCTGTAGTTTACACGTACTTTAGACCCAACAGAAACTGCGCAGCAATACAAGTACTTTCCCAGCCACGCTTCTAAGCCGCATCCGTATTATTTAAGGTTGGTGTAAAGCATATGGTGCTCCCCGGGAAAGACAGACTGGACACCAGCACACATTTCACCTAGTACGATCAGGCAAGACTGTAACCAAGGTATGCAGGGCTGTACAATTACTATTGGACAGGCCCGGTCCAGACCCGGTCACAAGAACTTGTGAACATGAAGACTGGAGCGGACAACCAGAAGCATCATTGCATTTGACTGGCTGTGAGTGAAGAGATGAATATGACCAACTAGAGCGATCTAATTCACAATTGACAGTAGTTGACAGTGCCACCAACCAAAACTGCAGAATTTCTTGGAAGGTCTATCACTCTGGCGCGCCCTTCCCCTCTCCTTGCAGCCGGTCACAGAGTAGACTTACATTCTGCTGCCAACTTGTTTGGTTCAAACTAAGTTCAACAGTGTCTGGCTGAATGCATCACCCCTCTCAACATTGAGCAGGAATCCAACCATTGTAGCGATGAGTGGCACTTAATACAACTTGAGCAGCTGCACAAGCGATTCCGCGGTCTGGCACTGGTCTGCAGCTGCAATGGCACAAGTACTGATACATTCGTCCAAATATCTGTCCCCTGCAAACCAACAAGGATAATGGAGCAGTAGCAACTTCCTCGCAATGGACATGGATGCCAAACTCCCTGGTTGGGAACCTGAGAATATCAGATGTGAACAGCTGCACAGTTGTGTGTAACTGTGTGCTCCCGAACCACATAGCTTCCAAATTGGAGCACAGCAACATCTGTAGGGATTCGCCCACAGGGCAAGCGTGATGTCTTTGCATATAGATTGCCATTGTGCAAGAAGGAAGTGCACTGAAGCCCATCCACGAATTCGCCACAGTACCCTTTGGTGCTAGTCCCAATATCCCTTAACGTCAGAAACGTGTGAAGATGCAAAAAGATGTGTTGGAACAGAAAAGGTGCCAACTGCAGAAAAAAATATGCTGGCACATGGGAGTGGAATTTGTGTACAACACCGACGCGTTGCCATGAGATGTCCCCCGAATATGAGCAAGGCTGGGCAACTTGCTTAGCAATATTCGCTCGAAGCAAAGGGAAAGGACTGGTTCATTCCCCTTTTCCTTTTCATGCCATTGACTGAACATGCGATACCACACTGATCCAGACTGCAGACAGGTAATCGTGTGGCAGGAATTCATGCCAGAATTTGAACAAGATATGTGCCACCATATTTTCATGCAGCAGCACAATGCAAGGGCAGATGTCGCTCAGGAACTTGCAAGGTGAAGATATCTGACAAGATAGTATTGCAGCAAAAGCACAATATCCCATGTTGAAGTTACCCCTTGGTGGTGGAAGGGCGTAACATCCACCTGCCGATTGCATGCAGAGGCCTCGGGTTTATGATGGCACTTCAAAATTAAACAGATAACAAAGGCATCCCAACCGGCTGTCCCAGGGCATCGTCTCCAGAGTGTCCATTGGCCAAATCCTGGGCTGCAAATGACAATCAAGATGCCACACCAACCAGAGATGCTCTTTGCTTGCATCAACACCCAGCCATCAGATGTTGTATGGGGGCTGCAGCCTGTCATGGTAGAATAGGGGAACCAACAGTCGCCATCATGTCTGGAAACACAATTCATAGCTGGACCAGAGTACTCCTTAACACCCACCCTGCCAAGTCAATTGCTCCATCCTTTTCAAAACAGACCAGTGCGCCTGATGCCCCCGACGATCAGAGTGAGGCCAGACGAAAAGTACGCCAGCATAGAAATGAGGGCCCCAGGAAACCGTTTGTTAGGGTTACCCGACTTGTAGCCCTCGAAGTAGATGAACCTACCCACTGGCACACGCCAATAGCTTGGTCACGAACAGTCAATGCTCGGCACACTTGGATTTCATGCAGGACCGGGAAGATACACAGCCCGTTAACTGTCCTGGAACTGGGCGGAGATCGCAAGGGCCGTCGCCGGCCAACAATCACGCACCAGGTGGACAAGACAGACATGGCGAGACATTTGAAGCCATGAAACTGGAAAACGCAAGATTGCGGCCACTCGCTTTCTGCCTTTCGCGTTACTGGCGCCTGGGAGTGCAGCGCAACAACGTATCGAAATCAAAGGAGGGAAACTTACCTGCATACACAGTCATTAGGGAGGCTGCGGTCAAGGGGTGGGCGAGTCCCAACACCCCGTTGGACACCATGGCAATCGGGGCTGATTCCAGCGTGTTCTGATGCGCTCTCTGGGTGCAGTTGAATATCTTGGCGTCTGTCGAGTCGCCTTCCATGTACATTTTTGGATACTCCACCCCGTAGCGTTTCCGGGCCTTGGACACCCCAATGGCCATGTACTGCACCAGGAACGCCGTCCCCGCGATGGACGCCATCACGTAGCCATACTCCGACGGCAGCTCCAGTCCCATGCCGCCCGGCGCCCGTCGCGATGCCGCGACGATATCAACCCGCTCGATACCTCGCCCGCAATATCAACCAGCTTGGGCTCCGTTTGGACCTCTGGCGGCATGGGATTGGCCTTTACGTTTGCGGCACCATGTTCACGTTTGCGTGCGTTCGTTTTACGTCATTGCGCGTAAAAACGAGTGAGCACAGAAACGACCATTTTTGAAACGGCTCTGTTTACGTACTGCTTACGTACTTTTACGGCGCGCTGAGACCCCAGGCTCCATGATAAAATCGCAAACAATGATCGGTCGGCAGCCCCTTTGAGTGCCCGCAACACAGCTTCCTCCTTCCCCATGGCAAGGGGAACGACGTCGTCGAACAAAAGGTCGTTTTCTGCCCACTCCAGCACGTCTGGCTGCCACTGCCCGAGCTTCCTGAGTCTGCATGTGCTGTCCATATGTACACAGAGCCTGCGTTTACGTAATTTTTCGCGTTTTGTCGCTTGAAACGTAAGTCTTACGTTCTAATTGAAAATTCAATATAATTTTTACCTTTTCAATTAATTCACTTGCAAATACGCAAATACAAGCTGTGCTTACACCATAGAAACACCAAGCCTGACTGTGCATAAGTAACACAATGGATCATTGTTACTATAAAATAGCAATAAGAATTCAATGATTAGTGTTGCGATGGGACAAAAGCCCCCACAGGGCATACGGACCTCCTGGCTGTTGAGTTCAGGAGTGGGCCGAACCGAACAGTGTTTCTTTCATTCTGAGCGGAGCATTGTAGCTCAAATCAGGCATTGATGCAGCAATATGTCAAATGAACTACTAGCTCGTTTGGCACAAGTTAGTGACGTCTGCACAAGCACGTTTGGGACCTCAATTTTGCCAGTGATGGGAGTTTGCAGCCCGTGCAAGAGCACATGGAGAAATTGTTGTGCTATTTCCGTTGCCATGGCATTGATGCAGCAGCATCTTCGACAGAATCGACGAAGTACGCATACTGCGACACTCGCGTTTTAATGAATATTTCTTTGTCCTGATCTACCGGCCCTCGTCTGACACCAGCCCCATGTCCAAGTAACGCCATGAATTCACTATTCCCAACAATTGAAACCTCTGACTTGCCGGCTGAGACCGGCCGACGGATCGGTCTACTGTTGTGCAGGGCCCGCCTCAGTCGCCATCTTGCACCCTTGTATTTTCACATGTGGCTGTACAACCACACGACTTCCATGGTAAGCTAGCTGGAACAGACCGCAACGGGACCGAGCAAAGATGTGCAGCAAGGCAGTGGCGGTGCCCTTGGTTCTCCTTTTGCTCCTGTGGACCACAGCGGTGAGACACTGACTTTGGCACTCAGCAGATCGGCGTCCTGTTATTCATACAGTGGAGGGAACGTGCGTGGGGACGGCGCTGGAGGGCAAGTAAATTCGCTTGGTCACTTTTGGAGAGGCACGCAGGCGCCAATGCTTTTGCCGCAGCAGCTAGGTCTTTTTATGAGCGACTGGGTGGCTTGTGCAAAATTGAAGGGGTCAGGCAGGGCGCCATGGCGAATGTCTTACGGCGCTTTCGGGTCAGTTTGACCGATGCGTTCGACAAATAATGCGGTTGCCCACACTTTTAAATGTCGCGCTTTGCTGCCAAAATGTGCAACGACAGGTCTTTCCCCGATTCCATGCGCGATCATGCGCTACCAATGGTCTGAGAAATATTTCAACATCAGATCTAGCAACTTCTTATTCGCATCGTTTTTACCACGGGGGCCCACCCGGACGCTTAAATGCGATTTGATGTGGTGGAATTAAAGTAAAGATCGGACTCAAACAATTCTTATTTTTTCTCTATGAATCCCTGGTAGGCAGCTGCTGAATTTCAGGTAGTTCCTTCGGCCGAAATGATACTGAATCGCTCAAACAATAGTGCAGTTTTGTGCCGTTGCTTTTGCTTTCATTTGAACATACTCCATTGAAAGAAGTTTTATTTATTGACACGTTTCAGGCGATGGTGTGCAGTTGCTTGGAACATCGCTTCCCCTCAGGAATTGCACGCAATGATCACCACCATCGAAAGTGGTATTGAAAGTGGAGGTCAAATGCATCCTGTTAGCCACGAATTAGAAATTCATTTTTGATCCGCAAATTCTGTAGCGCATATGACACATCAATTCTGCAAATGCGAGCTATGGCTCCCTGCTCGTAAACGGGGGATCATGGTGTTTATTTTGTATCATGAAAAGCGTGCTGAAATGCAAGAGTCTAGCCAGTGGCCCTCAATCATTATTTGCTATTGGCATTGCCATCCCACGAGTAATATTTGAAGCAGCCACCCGAATTACCTAGTGATAGCCACTTTGGTTCTCCTCTGGAACTGCTGCCATAATTTGGAAACAGGGTTAAACTGAAATATACGAATCGCCTGCTTTAGGAAAGTCACAGGTTGCCGTTAAACTGACGATGAGAAGATGCGGAGGCTGTAAAATCATGCAGGACGAGGGATCGCAGGAATGCACAAGGCGGCTAGCAATCACTAAACGTGTCGTTGGACATCCATTATTATAACAGAATGCTACCTGATATCTGGAGCAACAAGGAGTTGAAACGCAATTTGCGGCGAAAATAGAGAGATGGCAATATTGTGGTTCAGAATTTGTCAGCTACGCATGGTTTTACTCCCGATAGGAAATGAATCCATAACGCAATCGCAAAAATTGATGAATACAGGAAGCACATGCGAAAAAGACCACTTCTACAGCCTCGCAAAACGACAAGCAGGTCTGCAGCATCGGCGACTTCAACGTAGATTTCCTAAGGCCGGAAAGGAGCATCGAAAACCCTCTGCGTGTGCGGCTGCCTCTGTCGGTCCTGTTTTCGGCCGTTCTGCCGGAGGAGGCCACTGCCGCAGCCCAGTTCAACTTCGCTTGCTCGGTTGGCGCCGAGCCGGGCATGCACAGAAGCGGAGCCATCTCTCGTCGAGCCACCTTGGGTTCTTCTCCATCAGTCGTCGACTGCGACATCGAAGTGAACAACGACAACGACTGTCAGTGGAATGTGATAACGGTGGAGGCCAGCGCGGTCATTCCGTCTTCTCTTTCGTACGACGGCTGCGAGCGCCGGACGACTCGAACTGCCCGGTACTGCATGGGAGAGCTAACTGTGGACGTGCCAGCCCTGCCCCAGCCAGATTTCGTCAGCCCTCATTTAGGATGCGCCATCGATGAATTTGACTTCCAGCTGAACGGCGCGATTGCGGATGCCCAGGAGCCTCTCTTGGTACAGCAGAAACTGCAGTCTCTCGGGCAATGCGGCACTGGCGGGGATCTCTACCATCCAAGGATTTGAGCAATTGTAAATAGTTAGTAGATTTGTTCAGTGCAGATGCCGGTGGCGCAATGCTGGCTGTCGACGCAGATGAAACACCCAGATTCAATCATTACAAGAAGTATTCATAAACAATAGATGGATCCCGAACTTCTAACTAATGCGTTTGGATCTGATATTCATGCAATATCCAAAACACAAAGCATCTCGAACCGCCGCAATCATCCTTTCGTACAGCTGAGAAACTGCAGGATAACATTATCATCTGTCAATCGGTTGTGCTAAGGACTCCATGATTTTAATCTTCTGAATGCTTTTTGTACTTTCGTCATGTTTTAAGTCGCTCTTGTCCTCCGACTAATACAACCATTCTCCATACCATTCTCTGATCGAAAACATGACTGTGTCGAACTCTTATGTGCGAAGATGTCTGTGACGCGGGTGTAAACTTGCCATTGACCTCAGGTAACCTTCCCGGTACATGTGCCCTTTTCCGTGTCTCCCCCGGACCGCGAGTCCGCCGCCAGATTTGAGTTTGAATGTAGCGTCGGCTCCGAGCCTGGACTGCTGAGGCCTGGAATCATCAAAAATCAAAGGGCGGCTCATGGGGGCTACGATTTCGACTGCGAAATTCTTGTCAACAACGACAACGACTGCCAGTGGAACTTCGTGGTTGTGGACGGCGCGGCATCTGTACCTGCCACCGTGGATTCGGGCGGTTGCGATGCCAGAGCAAGAACGACGACCAATTATTGTAAGGGACAAATTAGTCCTCCGCCGCAGCCCGTTGCATGCGAAATCCGAGATTTCAATGCTCAGATCCTGCCCCCCAGGGTGCCAGATCCCAGGAATCCAAAACAAGTGGCATTCCCAGTCGACGTGCTCTTTGGCAACGTGAGTCCGCCGGACGCTAAGGGATTGGCCATGCCGGACTTCCGCTGCCAGATAGGCAACGTGGCGGGGCTCATTGACAACGGGAGAATAATGAATCCCAGGTCCACAGCGACAGGCTACGCCTTCGAGTGCGAATTTTTCGTGGAGAGTTTGGACGATTGCGACTGGAACTTGGTGACCGTGGAGGCTGCCGTCACCATCCCGCAGTCCGGCGCCATCCAAGGATGCGGGCGGAGGGCCATTGCCACCACCAACTACTGCACGCCTTCCCAGACATGCGTCATAGGCGACTTCAACATCGATGTCGTGGAGGTGAAGCAAAGAGGAGGGTATCCCGCGAAGCTCGAGGCGGATCTCTTCATGCTCTACGGGGGTGTGCAGCCGCCGGATCTGACACAGAAGGCCGAATTTGATGTCAAGTGCGCCCTGGGTGGGGAACAGGGCGTGGTGAGTCGATTGCAAGAGGCACCGATGGGCTTCAAGCTGTCCTGTGAGGTGGACTTGCATCACCCCAACGACTGTGAGAACAGCGTTCTGGAAGTTTCGGCGAGCGCCAAGATCGAGGAGAATGGCGGCGCCATAGCCTGTCAGAGGGAGGCCGTAACGGACGTCGACTACTGCGTCGAGGAGACGCTGCCGGAGCCGCCTGCACCTCCGCTGCCCAAGAGCCACCCTGGATGCGTTCTCGACGACTATTGGGTCCGTCACATGTTGCTGAACTTCCGGATTGAGTTTAGGCAGACTGAAAGGACCAAACCAACATTTGGCGGCAAAGGACATGACCGCATTTTCCAGATCCTTGCGCCAATATAGAAAGCCCACACCGCGAGTAATGCATTCCTGGAGTTCAAATTTTGCGTCCCATGGGGAAGCACTGGTTTGAAAACCAAGCGCACTTGCAGCTGGACCGTTTCTCATGAATCTCTGCAGCGGACCGAGACCTGGAAGACCGCCGCCGCCACTTTCCATGTGTCTATATCTAACAGTTTGTCACGTTTTGGTTTCAGATTAGGATAACGGACGTGGAGGTGGTTGATGGAAATCCATGGGAACGCCAACTCGCGACCAGGATAGAAGTAAACCACGGAGATTTGGAGCCTACACTGAGGTCCAAACTTCAACATCGCTTCGGCTGCTGGGCAAACGGACGCAAAGGAGATGTCAAGTGGCACAAGGAAACTAAATACGGCTTCGTGTACGAGTGCCTCGTTCAGGCCAAGGACCCTTACGAGAATCTTCACACTGAGATTGTCGCCAGAGCCTCTGCTTACCTGAAGTGGTACAACAAGGTCATTTGCGGCCATCCTGTGGTTGAGGTGGCTTACAATCATTGCTCACAGCCTACATGCTCTCTGCACCCCACTGACTTGGCGTATCAGGTAACTACCAAGAGTGAATGGGAATTGCAAAAGATTTAATTGCCCCGAACATGGCAACGCCACACGGAAAAGCTCCATCATGCTCTGATCAACAAGATTCGCATGCTCTGCCGACGTGGGTAGACTTTGATAGATTTGGTGCTCGACATCGGAGTCTGGTGTTTCTTGAACATTTTATGCCGGTGCCCCAACGGCACTGATGGGCCCCCCAGTCACCCCGGCACTCACGGGCAAAAAAGGGCCAAATAACACGTGTTCAATCGTGGACAAAGCTTACGGGTTTGGGTTGTTTTCGTGTTTCCAGCATGCATAATTTTATGAAATTGTTATATATGTGTTCGAAGAATTTTTTTTGCTAGTGACTTCAAGCAAGCTCCTGTCGGCGGCTTTTTCTGCCTGCCGACTTCGGTCCAGAGGCCGACGCCCCGTGCCCACCTAGGTGGCTGTAGGTCCTTTTCCCTTGTACTTCACAGCTTGAAAATATGGACTTGCAATCGCCCTTGGGAATGCAATGTCGGAACTCTTGCCTCCCACCAGGAACTAGGTATCGAGCTAGGCAAATTTACCCTCGCCACAGTGGACACTAAGAAATTACTGGTTATTAATGGAAATCAGAACAGGCGAAGGAAACTCCTGAATTTGATTGGGTGGGACAAACAACATACTCAGAACTGTGAATTTTGCAGCGCACTTCGCAATCGATACAACGAGCGTTGAATGTCTGATTGACACGCTAATCACAACAAGGAGCACTCATTGTTTACCTGCTGCTGTGTTTATAATGCAAAGAAGGACGAGCATGCGCAGTTCCGTTTCACAGACGGAAGGCTTATTTGAATAAAAAAATTCTTGAACGTAAAATGCGCTCCTGGCTTTCCCATTGCCATTTCAACTGTGTTTTAGGGAGGGAGCGGACTCGTAACGGACAGAAGCCACGCGGAGTTCATCCTCGCCTGCACACATCCTGTGGAATTCTGCGCCGGCTGCTTTTACGCCAAAGGGCCGAAGTGGCCAGGCTTGGCCAGTATCGCGCCGTCGCACGGGTCCAACACATCGTACATCGTGAAGATCGTGTGGGAAGACGATTACTGGGGCCCCGTGCAGTTCGGCATGGAGGCAAAGAGGGTCCTCGGGGAATGCGACGTCAGCCTGCAGGATCCTGAAAGGGCGGCAGATGGATATCCAAGCTGCCCGGAAGGCGCCCTCAGCGCAGTGGCCAGCATTCGCGACTTAGAATTCGAGGTCTTGAAACCGGGCAGCATTGACGTGAGGCCAACAGGATATGAGTTCCGCCGTATCTGTCAGAACGAATATTGCGCTTTGAGGAATGTACCGGCCAGATCGGTGTTCTCAGGCACTGAAAAGTAGCCTTCGCAAGATTGCCGTTTGCAGTCTTCTAAATTCGGACCGTGGCACTGCCACTTTGCCATGGCCAGGGTGGAATTGCTCTTACCCTCCGTCGGGAAATAGGGTATCATATCAAGTCCACTTGTGGTGGCGCTTCTCTACTTTTCTGCTAATGCTTCTATGATTGCAAAAAAATGCGATTGAGGTCTCCACATTGAATGTAAAACTTTGGAATATTCATGCAGCGCCGGAAGCAGATCATGAATCGAGATTCTCTGATCGGGCAGGCTCGATTCAGACTATCCTTTTATAATCTGAAAGCGAAAGCGCGGCCTTCCTGTTGGATATTGGGCTGTATTTGGTTATCGCTCTAAAGGGAAATTGCCATCATCCTTATACGCAAATCAGAATAATTAGGAATCCGAAAAGGAGCACAATTGCGAAAAAAGTAGTTTGCGTCCAGCGCCAGCCGGCTGGCGTTGGACACAGGCTTTTTTTCACTATTGTTACGGTGCCGTAACTGGAGGTCCATGCCGCAAGCTCATGAAATATTTGAACATTGTAGAATTCAGCTGTTTAAGGCCCAGAAAATCTGGTCCAAAATCAAAGATCAGGTGGGATCCCAATCAGACATTGAGTGTGTATTTTGTATCGATTATCTGTTTCTGTGCATTCGGACAGTATTTGCCACATTCAATATTCTGCAGCTTGCATGATGGATTTTCCCAGCAACATATTTTGCCGTTTTCTTTTAGTGCGCATCTGTACAACTCTGCTGATCATTCTGCTGGTTCTTCTATTGCCGAAATGTTTGTAATAAAAAAATACAATGTTGAAACTAAGCAGTTCAAATCCGAAAGTAAGAATTTCTGCATACCGTATAAGCTTCCTCGTATTCTTTTCTGAGTAGCTTTACCGGAAAAGAGCATTATGTACCCAGGCATTGCTTTTCATTTTTCTTTGAGGGTCTTGGAATACAGGTTAATTAAAAACTACAGATGTTCTCATGAAAAGGTTGGTTGCACAGCGTTGGGGCGAATGTGCGCGGTTGCTCAGTCTTTAAGACCTGTGGCGAATTTGAAAACAGTTTCAAGTATGGGGCTATAGCAGGAAGGAACGCTTAGACGGCGTTGAGCGACACAGTGACACAGATGGTGAATCTCTTGGGCCTCAAGCGCAATATGAATGTGGTGGCTTATGAGGCATAGTTTGCGCACATTTATGGCTTATAGCAGTACTGTGATCGTCAAATTCCATTGGTGAGTCCCTCCTTGCTGAAAAGGACGTCACCAATGGATCATTATCGATAGTGAAGTGTAGAGATATCTCTACACATTCTCGCGGGAAGCTACGTCTCAAGGAAATCAAATCTGCGACATTATTGTACAAGGCAATTTGTGTACAACACTCTCCTTATTCCCAAAACAGAAAACGGCTTCAAATAGAGAACTTCATGGTTTCTGGTAGAATTTCCGTCGTTATTTGTCACCGAAAATGTGTCGCTCAAGCCTTCAAAGCGGTTTCATTTAAGCTCGTGCAGTTTTCATGGATTTTCCCCTTTCCAAGGGCTGATTTGGCCTCATTTTTGATATACCACAGGCAGTGGGAGCCCAGGCTATACAGTTTATGTGCTGCGTATCGGCAACTGTATATGCTGACCATAAGATCCAAAGCTTGGATAACCGAAATGATCCCACTTGCAATGACCGGCGTGTCGATGTCTTCATTTGCGCAAGCGATGCAAGATAATTGGCATTTAAACCATCTAAGTTGCTGACTATTACTCTATGCTACGTGACCCTTCGATAGAAAATCCATAGGCACACTTTTTGCATAATATAGTCATGAATGAATGCATTTATATGCCTCGAGAGCAGCAGCACCCATCATGTCGCACATGATTGCATCTTCATGCTGCTTTGACTGCCCCTCAAGTAACGCCCAGTGCGCCACCCAGACCCGATCGCGCCCTTGTTCCTGTCAGCGTCGCATAGCTCCAGCGAGCACTGAACAGGCGGCTGCGCTGCCACGAATCAACCTAGAAGGTCGGCGGTTGGGGATGGCGTCCAGGGTATCGGCGCTTTTGACCTGTCTCCTCTTCGGTCAACTGCTGGTGAGAATGCACGGCTTGGCATCGGGGCTCTTGCGTTTTTCCCCATGGCCAAGGGACCCACAAGGACGCTGGAGCCAAACACATGCGGGGCTGATCTGGGAAATGCCGCAATAGCTCCTTAGGAATGATGTTCTACCATGGAAAGTGACCTGACGAGCTGAAAATTCAACACCAGTCAGTGTAGTAGTACATTTATTATCGCGCGCCCGTAGAACAGAATTTTGGCTGAGCATCTCGAACTTCTAGAAACGGAAATTTACCCGTGGGATTTACGTTCACGTGCCTGAAACTTGCTTTTGAATACCTTCCCACATTATGTGACGCGTCCCATATAGGTGATGAGAATTCGTTAGGATGCAAGAACACTGCCAAAGAGTTTGGCTGGCCAACGTTTTTTTCCCAATCCGGGACTCACACATTTTTTGGTATATTCAAGCCACAGAAGAGGCAGCCCAAAATCTCCATGTGGTAAAGACTGTAAACGAAATGTGAAGTTTCGGAGGCGATCTCAAATATCGCATTGATGCTGATCACTCAGATCGTTTGTAACACTGTAATAGCCGAATTTGGTTCTGCAAAGTAATGTCTTTGTGCAATAACAAGCGTTGCTCTTTAAGAAACTCCAATGCTGTGTAGGTATCTGGCTTTGCGGCATCTTCAGCTTCTCAGCAGCATGCTGCTGAAAACTTGTCGCCACCTCATGGCATACCAGTAGTATACCTGCGTCAGGTCGATGACGGTATAGCGGCTACCAGCGTGTCTGCATGTCGGCACCGTAGCGGCTCACGCAATGATACTGGCGAGCATGGGGAGGCTACATATACAATACATTCCTCGGACGAGATCGTCGAACTTAAAGAAGGTAACAGTGGGGCATTGGCGTCAATCCACGGATGTATTCAATTAATAACATTCATTCCTGAAACGAGGCAGTGGACTGACCAAAACGTTGGTATGTTTGTCGCATTGCAGCAATCTGGTGCATGTATCGTGGGGTGTGCCTTTCCCAAACATTTATGTGTATTAAGGGTCGCACTTGTTTGAATTTAAGGTGCCAAACTGTTCGACTACGAAGACACATCTGTGTCAGTGGACTGTCGAGGAAGCGTGACATTTGGGAAACGCATTGCCGTCAACGGCGCTGCATCCCCTCACAACGAATCTTGCGCCAAAATCTTAAAGGTGATCCCCTATTTGTATCCAGGATCGTAACATTAAATTACAAAGTATTTGTAGTAGCAATCTATGGATTTTGAAGCTCCATTTGCTGAGCACAAGCAAAAACGCATTTTCAGCGCATTGCAGTAGCTGTTTGGAGGCAATTTTCTTGAAGGATCTCAAATTTAGTCATCTTTGCCTCACATGGGGTACATTGCATTGCATCACTTCATGGCATGTCGAATGAAATAGCGAACGTCAATCATTCTCCAGCTAATTAATATTTCGAAATAGGAAGTTGGGCGTTCTGCATGATTTCCCCATCGTGTGCATTGGATGTGGCAAGAAGAATGCACAGCAATATCAGCTGCCCGTAGCGTCGGTGCACTTCTTGGCGCCAGAAGTAAAAGAATGTTGGCGATTACTATATGAGAAAAGCGTGAAAATTATGCAGTTGTATGCTTTTATTAAAGGAGCCCTTCCATCTGATATGTCATTTTCCCCTATCTTCTTTCCAATAGAAAACCTCTCCGACCGACCACCTTAACCGCTATGAGTTGTAAATTAGCTAGCTGTGCGAAGCACTGAACTTTTCCATGCCAAATAAAAGAGCAACACTTTTCTTCTATCCCGTGAACGAGTATGTCCGTACGCAAAATATCATCGCCGTAGATAAATAGCGTTCTACAAGAGACATTTTTTTAACTTTTGCGCCCCGTATTTTACGATTTATTGCAGATCCAGGGCCGGAATTTCCGGCAAGTGCGCTCGTAATGTACGGCGGGCGATCCCCCCACGGGCTCGTTTATTCAGAACGGGTTCAACCACCACCGCTAAAAAATCGGCCAAAGTCCACGGTTCTGAAAATCGTGTACGGTGTTATGCGTGTAAAAGTGGAGTACAAAATGAGGAAACATCGCGTACCAATCGTGTACTGATCACAAAATAGAGGCAGCCGCTGGTACGCGGCTGAAATCGTGTAAAACCATGTTGTTTTATCGTGTGGTCTATGGTGGCAAGGTGGGCACTTCCGTGTACTTCACAGGGCCGAAAACCACGATTATAGCAATCGCGAAAAATCATGCTCCTAAGCACCCGATTTTTACACGATTTCAACACGATTTCACACGATTGTACACCGTGCAAAATTGTCGAATTTTTACCAGTGCACACAAAATCAGCCTTCTCACTGCTTATGGGTTTTCCCTTTCGGCATAAAGCACACCTAGCAACTTTTCATCAACCTCCAAGAAATGCGTCGAGCCCGTGATGTACGCCTGCGTGTCGTGCCTTTGATTCGATTCATTGTTTTCAAAGTGATCTCTATTCGAATCTACGTACGTATATGCTTGAATGAAGATGTTGTTCATGACGGCAGCAAAGCATGCGCATAAAGCGAAGGCATGCCGTTCCTGTGTCCCCTGATCCTGACAGTTTTTGCGTGTGTATTTGTCCTTCTCGGGGATAAGGTCCGGTCCGTCATTGATCGTGCTCACAGAGGATTCTCGGTGGTGCTGTCTTAAACTCTTTGATGCTTCTCCGCAGGTCCGCGTTCACCAGAACATTGTCGCTGTAGTATCGGATAGTTTCGAGGTCCGTTACACCATTGGAGAAGTACTCTCCCTGGAATATAAGCGGCCGCCCGGTTCAAACGCGACGCCGCACATCCTCGTCAAGAGGGCCAACGAGACAGACAGGTCACCCACGCCTTTGTCGAGCTTGCCGACGTGCCCAGAATCGCGGGTGGTGCTGGGCGAGCTGGGCCCCGAGGAGGCCATCATTGCAGAAGAAGCGCGTGATGGGGCTATTGAGATTGTCTGGGAGACGTTCGGCCCCAACAACAGCAATTCCGACGCTCACATTGCAGGGCCGGGAACACTCGAATTTGGTGAGCGCCATGGTCAGGCCGGTGCATTCGGTGGTGGAGATGCCAACGCATCGCACCATCATTCAGTGAGACGATCTCTGTCACAAGCAGCCCACTGCGACATTCGTGACTTCAACATCAACCCTGTTGGATTGCGACGGGATGGCGGCGATCCACGAAGGCTGATGGCTCATTTCTTCGCCCCCTTTGTGCTTTTCGAGAGGGCCGCGTTCGCCCCAAACGTAGCTCTTCAGTATTCGTGCAGTATTGACAATCGGCAGGGTGCGGCTAGCCCGCCAATCAGGGTTGCCCAGGGGTTTGAATTCTCCTGCGGCGTCGTCGTCAGCAATCCGAAAGACTGCGCCCGCAACCTCGTGACTGTCTCCGCTTCCCTGATAGCCCTGGACGGAAGATCTGGCGAGGTGATGTGCCGCAGGGAGGCTGCCGTGCAAGTGCCTGCGTGCGACAGCAACCCACTGCTGGCGGCTTCAGGACCACTCACAGCCTCCGAAGCACGATCTCCCAGTGGCTCATCTTCTTCGAGCGGTTCGTCTTCGTCATCTGCCACGTCGTCGTCGTTCAGTTCATCGTCTTCCAATGCCTCTTCGGGCCACCAGACGGTCTCGGCGCCCCCCGCTCATTCAAGCTCCCTTGGCAGCTGCGAGATAGAGGACTTCAATGTCGACTTCCTGGAGCCCCGTCCGGATCCACAAGACCGCCGGCGAGTAACCCTCCCCATGTTCATCTTGCTCGATGGCATTACACCGCGGGGGGCGGAGCACGCGGTCAGGGTCGACTTCAGGTGCTCCGCGACGTCCCCAGACGGACGTCCGCGCTTTGGTGTGGTCAGAGGCTACAGGAGGACGGAGAGGGGGCTGCTGGGAGAGTGTGAGATCAGCGTCAGCGATGACACGAGCTGTGAGTTCAACGTGGTATCTGTGGAGGGCACCGCCGAAATACCTTCTGTGGAAGGCGCACTGGGTTGCCAGCGCAAGGCCACCCGGTCGGCGAGGTGGGTGCCAGTTGAGATCGTCATTTTGTGTATTGAGACTGTGCTGAAATCGCCCGGCGGGAGAGCATCCATTGCACATCGCAGGACCAGCGCATCCATTGACACTGCCGTTTTCAAATGTTCGCGAATCTCAAATGCCGCCCCGAATCTTGTCAACGTCGTCTCGAAACATTGCCAACGCGCCGGTTTCTATCCATGGGGATTGCCGTCGACCTCAGACGCATGTATGCCCTTCCTCTTTCGTCCCTGCCAGGTACTGCCGGGGAGCATTGACCCCCGCCGTTCCCCCCCTTCCAGAGAACCAGACACCGGCCACATCCGCGCAGCCGCCCGCGCCAACTCTCCCGCCCGCTACCCAGGAAGTGCCTGCGGCCTGCGGCACGGGTCCCTTCTCGCTCCAGTTCGGAAGCCCGAGTGCGGATCCCGACGACCCCCTGTCGGTGACCTTCCCAGTGACGATCCAAGCGCCGCAGGTACGAGTCCAGGACGGCGCCGTCTTCGACGCCAACTGCACGGTCGGCGCCCAGGAGACGGGTCTCCTCCGCGCGGGGGTCACTGGCAACTACCGAAAGGTGGACGGCGGCTTTCGGGCGGACTGCAGCTTGAAGGTGAACAACGACGACGACTGCGTGTGGAACGTGGTGACGGTGGCGGGCGTCGTCGCCGAGCCCGGGACGCCGGGGTCGCCTCCGTGCATGACGGAGTTGTCCCTGTCAGGCAACTACTGCCGGGGAGTGCTGACGGTGGACGGAGCGCCAGTGGTCGCCCCACCGCCGCCGCCCGCCCCCTGCACCATAAGGGACTTCAACATCGAGTTCGGCGAGGCTAGGTCCGTGGCCGGCGCGCCGGCGCGCGTGGAGGCCGACCTGTCGATCATCTTCGCGGGCGTGGCCCCCGAGCCGCCGGCCGATGCCGCCGTGCTGAACATCTCCTGCGACGTGGGCGGCAGGCCGGGACAGCTCACCGACCTGCAGGGCGGCCTGGACGGCAGGTCCAGCCTGAAGTGCATCGCTGAAGTGGACGACGTCCACGACTGCGATGCCAACGTGATCCACGCGGTTGGGTCCGTGGCGATCCCTCCCTGGGAAGGCGCCCTGGGCTGCGACCGGCAGGCGGTGGCGCAGTTTCGGTACTGCGAGCAGAGACCGCCCCAGGCGCCCCGGCCCTCCACCTGCGTCATCGGCGACCACAACGTCGACTTCGTCCAGGTCCACGACCGCGGAGACGGGCAGCTGGACGTCGAGCTGTTCATGCTGTACGGCAGTGTGGACCCGCCGGAGCTCACTGACAGCGCGGAATTCCAAGTGGAGTGCTCGTTGAGGGAACGGGTGGGCTCCCTGGGCCCCTTGGTCCCCGACGACGCGGGTCGCGGTTTCCTGGCCAACTGCACTGTCGCCATGGACCACCCGGACGACTGCGAAGACAACGTGATTTTGGTTGAGGCGGGTGTGCGCATCCGCGGCGCGGACGGGCAGGTCATGTGCCAGAGGGACGCCAGGAGAGACCTCAAATTCTGCGTGCGACCACCGCCCGCGAAGCCGGTTAAACCCGTGCCCGACGACTGCCTCGTGAAGAGGCTGGAAGTCCGAATCATGGAGGCAATGCCGGCCAAGAGCGACCCGTGGGAGACGCAGGTGGAGGCCAAGGTACTAGTGGAGTACGGCGACTACGATCCCAAACTGCGGGAGGCACTTGACGTGCATTACTCATGCTCTGCGGGCGGCCATCTGGGAGCCGCACACCTTGAGGAAGAGCTGGAGAACGGCCTCATCTTCTCCTGTTTGGTGTACGTCGGAGACTCCTATCACTCGCTGCACGCAGAGATCGAGGCGCGCGCCTCGGTGGACGTGAAATGGTACCACAAAGTGAAGTGTGGGCACCCGGAAGTCTGGGACATGTTTCAGTTCTGCAAGCCGCCGCAGTGCGACCTCTATCCGCTGGAAATGGGATACCGAGGCCAGACAGGCACTGTCACCGACGCGCACTCGGCCAAGTTCCTGCTGGCGTGCACCCACCCCGTTCAGCTGTGCCCCCAATGTCTCATAGCCAGTGGTCCTAGACAGGCCAGAGTGGACTACGTGGAATTGAGCCATGTGTCTGAGTCTGCGTACACGGTGGGAGTGTCCTGGGAAGAAGGTTTTCGTGGCAAAGCCGAGCTGGGCTTTTCAGACGACTGTGCGTTGGTAGTGGACAACCAGCAAGGGCTGCAGATGAAGTATGGCAAGTGCGACTCGAGCGTGCTGCACGCAGTGAAGAAACCAATGGCAGTGGAGTTCACAGTCGTGGAAGAAGAGCCGTTCAAAGTGCGGTCATCTGGCCACAGAATCAACCACATCTGCATGCAGGGGATCTGCGAATTCCCACCGCTTGGGCTGAAATGAGCTTCAGCGCACGGGAAGGGTATTCAGACCAGGAAAGGCGGCCTGGTCACTGGCCTGAACGTGCTGCAAAGGAATATTCGCGATAATAGTATGTGTCGGCACACATACGAGGACTCGAACAAAATCGAATGACGTCTCGATTTGATGGCAGCGTGGCTAAAAGACCAAAGAAAAAAATGTAAAAAAGTTCAAAAGTTGGTTTGAGGGGCTGCTGCATGGCACCGCAAGGAAAGAGCTGATTTATATCACCTCTTTCCTTTCGTTGTCATCGGACAAGTCTTACGATGTGCAGCACTCCCAGTATGGTGTGCACTCTCCTGTAGACGCAGATATATGGTAACACAATCACCCGTTACACGAGCACACACACGATGCATGCCTGCACAAAGACGGCATGCTGTTTTCTCAAGGCCACTTCTGAACAATTGTCACGTGCCCTGTCTGAAGGCTGGCACCCCACGACAATCAATAATGAACGGCATCAAAGATTAACCCCGAGAATGGTGGGATGTCCCTTCGCGAACCCCAAGTAATCGCCCCTCGGCTCAACCAGAAACAATGGTGCCACAGCACAATGGGCCACACCCTGGGGGGGACCTGACAGCAGGTTAGACTTTCCATCCGCTTATTGAAAAAAGGCCATGGAAGCAGTCGGCGATCCTGCAGAGCCCCAAACACCCTAAGCCACAAAGCAGGGCCCCTCATCAACAATCCAAAACTGTGGCTCCCAAGATCGGCGCACCCGTTCTTGCGCAATACTATTTCTGGTCTCCACTGTGTTGCGAACCTGTCATCTTCGATACCTTTGCCGCTTGAAGTTGAAGTAGAGATGAAGGATGCCTCGCTCAAAAGTGCACTTGAAGCCCTTCTTGTGGCTGTACTCCCAGTCCTTGTTGACGATCCTGAACGCGATGTCCTCATAAGGGGGACCTGCCTTGAATCTCAACAAGCACGTCGACCCATCCTTCGACTGAGTGTCCTTTTCCAGAGTGTATGTTGGGGCAAGACTCTTGTCCATCAGGTCGGGGTAGAAGATGTTGAACTTGTAGCCCTGGACAACCTTGGGAGGAGGGTTGTCGTGGTCGTAGTGCGTCTGGTTGTACTTGTTCCATTCGTAGCCCGTGTGGACCCTGGGAGCACCATCGAGCAGCGTTGAGATGAAAGTCAGGCGACACTTGGGCGAAATCTTATGGCTGAGAAGCTAAAATTGACAACATTGATGGTGACCAAGCCCAAATTAAAGAAATATCCATGGGACAGAGCTGTCTGTGAGTTTGGCTGATGAGAACTCAAACAATCCTTCCGATGGGAGAACGCCCAGCAAATGCCAGTTTGCGGCAAGCTCCGTTGCGGCCAATAGAGAGCATTGGTACAACGCATATCTTGCAACACTGGTGTGTCACTTTCTTTTTCAAGTTAAGCCAGCCTCAGTACCTTGTGTGCTGATCAACAGTTTACTCAGGGACATAATCCCATCCAATTCGAACAACATGTAACAGTGGTGGATCGATGATGCACCAGTGTTACATATGACTCATTGCTGTGTAGAGTGCCAAGCCAACAGCAGGTTGGATTTGCATAGAAAGAACAGCAGAAGTTAGCACAGTGAACATATTCTTCTCTTGCTTGCAGATGAGTGCACATGTTTCATTGTACATCCAATGTGCATCAAAATGTGTCAAAGAAACGTGAACGTGTGTCTGCGAGAACAGCCGATGCACACACCTGTTAAAATACTTTGGCTTCCTTGGGCGGTACTTCTCATGCCACCAATACACCCTGCTCTCCAGGCGGACCTCTCCACCAAAGGGCTGGTCCCCCCTGTCCTCGCCCATCCTCCTCATGGCTTCAGCCCTCAGGCGCTGCATCGCTGGGTCCTCATCCTCCACAGGAGGGGCGATTCCAGATCTGAACGCCAAGGGATCGTCCCCGTGCGGGGCTGCTTCAGTGATGTGCCTCAGCATGGGATGGACACCAGAGGGATGCCTGGAGGGGTCCAGGATCATGGCCTGATAGGCACTGTCCGATGCGCTCATCTGGCTTGCAGCTGCAGCTGCAGCCTCTGCAGCTTGACGGAAATGGTCCGAATACATCAAACGCACCTGGATAAGCAGAAATATCAGATCAGCTCTCTGCATACGACTGTGCAGTCACACACAGTTTCAACTCTGTCATGGAATAGCCTGCCTGTGTGCTTATAATCAGACATGACCACATATGTGTCACCACATGACAGCTTATCTATACTGTTACGGTGTGGCAGTGGCATTCTTGGCAACACGACATTAATCATTGCCAGGTTCACAGGTTGAGCTGCACTGCTTGAACTGCTGCAAGCTGCAGCACATCAGGCCCACCAGCATAATTGTCAATGACAGCTGTAGAGTGCACAGCAGACAACCATAGAATGGGTCCTCAGTGCAAGCAGACGATTCCAATCCACACAGCATTCCCACCCCTCACATTGCTGCATGCAACACATGACAGCATTATGGGGCCCAAATGCACATCTGACGTTGATCACAGAAGCATCAAGACACATCCAACTGCAGGACACAAACCACATCAGCACACCCACCTGTTCCCTCAGCATCCTTAAAATTTTCCGATCTTCCTCCTCAGGAACCACTTCCTCACCCATAATGCTCCCCGGATCGACAGGCTCAGGTGAGTACCTCCCATCGTCAGCAAACACAAGCTGCTCCCCTGCATCAGGAGCAGCAGTGCTAGTGGATGCAACATAGGCTCCCCAACGGGATGCAACAGGGTCCTGTGCCTCTGCCTCCATCGTTTCTAGGTCTTCATTCGTTGCTGCAGATGTCCCTGGGATGATGTGTGGTTCAGCCTGCATGCAAACAGCTTTGTGTGAAATGGTTATGACCAACCATCGCACAAGAGAGTGAGAATAATACTGGAGCAGCGTGTAGAAAGCCCCACAGATATCAATCCTCGCTGTACATATCCTGCTGCAAACAAAATGTCAGGAGGGGCTTGCCTCGAAAAAGGCCCACCCCACCCCGCTCCCTACGCCACTGAAAGATAACATCATGAGCACCCTGAGCTTTGTTGCGCTCCCATGTGCATCGCCCTCAGGCACTGTACCTCGTCAGCCTCTTTCACCTCCTCTTCCTGCTGGCTCTTGACCATCTCTGCCAACTTTGTCATGTGCTGCTCTATCAAAGTCTGCTGAAGGGACCTCAGCTTGGCACGTGCCTTGTGCACTTTCAGGTGTGACAGGACATGCTCCCAGTACTCTGGGTCGCCACCCTCACCACCCTCAACCATCTTCAGCAGCTCTTGCTCCAAGTCGCACAGCTCTGAATAGCTCTTACCTGTAAAGCCACAATATTGTCACCACGCAGGGAACCACAAGGGCGGAGCTTCCCCCAGCAAAGTCCTTACTAAACAGGCAGCAGAAAACAAACTCCGTGCAGCTTGAAGACAGTGCACTGCGGTGTGCGTGGACATACTTGGCAGAGTCGTGCAAGGAACAAAGTGCTGCTGCCGCTTCTCCTGCCCCTTTTCACCACCCCTCACAACAGGAAAACAGCACTATTCTTCTGCCCAGTCCCAAGATTTCCTGTTCAGGTCAACGCAGGACATGAGCCTCATCTGCACTGGCATAGCAACCAACTAGACAGCCAGGCAGCTGACGTGGTTCACTGATGTGAAGCCTTCAACAGGGAGATTTAGAGTACCATGACTCGCTGGTGTAGCCCTTGGAGCCCTCCGATCCCTTACCTGCCATCATGCTCTGAACTTCACTTTCAACATGCAGTTCTTCTGCTTTCAAAGCGCCCTCATGGACCTCTCCTTTCAACTTTGCCCTGTCCATCATGTCTTGCTGTGTTGCCACAGTCAGTTCATGTGTCGCTACCTCATGCATTGCGGCCCAGAACTCTTCATGTACACTGTCATGCTGATCCATCTCCTGTGCGTCCAGCAGCACAACTTTCAAGTTCCAAAATGTTTGGCCATTGACGTTATTACCCTCAGCACCCAGCAACGAGAGAATTGATCCACACTACACACACTTGCACAGCACATTTGCATGGTGCAACCACTACAGTCTGAGGCAAAAAGGCAAACCTGCAGTCAAGATCATCAAAGATATCAATGGATCACCAAACCCAATCGCTGCTGGTGTCCATGCCGGCTTTTAATTGACACCACCAAAACAAAAACAGTTATGGTACTGAACGCCGCTATCACACTGGCCAACAAATGAAACAAATGATCCAAATCCCCACAATTCATTGCACTCCACCACTAATTTCTCAACACAGCCTTCCCCACGCCTTCCTTTGAATTGAATCTCACTGGACACCATTTACAGTTCCCCTATCAACAGCTGTCCTGCTGATCACCTTGAATTGCTTGATGTTATCCATCAACTTCTCCATTTCCTCCAGGTTCAGCCTGTTCAATATAAGGTATGGTGGCTCGTTGGCAAGATTAGCCGCCATGGCAAGCTCAGGATCCAAGTTTCTGGCAACAAAGTCGATGGGCTCCATCCTCCCAGATCTGACCCTCATTCTGCTCCACAACAGGAACATTAGTTGCACCTACAGAAAGAAGGGGGCCAATGGTTTGTAGGAGCCGGCATCAACTGACACCAGACAAATCAAGGAGATTCTGCAAATGATCCACAATGGCTGAGAATATTCATACCTGCAGCTCATCATTGCTTGCTGAAAGAGGAACTCTTCTTCTTTGGCAGCAGCTTCTGTTGCTTCAGCAGCATACCGAGCGCGCTCCACAAGGCTCTGGCAGCAACAACACAACAATAACAACCCACAAAATAGGGAAGATGGTATCTCCCAGGCATGTGGCAGCACTTTACTGGATTGTGGATCGTTCCTGCATGGAGTTTTTCATACCAACCACAAAAAGACCGCCTGAAAACATCAGTGCAGCACACCCTTCATGGAACTATTTGCTGGCAGACATTGGTGTGAGATGAATGCAATTACGATCTGGAGAATGCACTTGCGTTTTCCAGTGGGGAGGCAAATGGGGTATGACCCTCAACCTCTGCACTTGTTGCCAGGACTGGTAAAAGTGGGAAAACAAGAAGCTACCAGCACATCACTGAAAGGACACTGCCAAAAGTACCAGCTTTCAGGAAGAGATAAGGTCCCCTTGTGCAACAAATGATTGGGGTGCAGTCACAGCCTGAATGTTTGCTAAATTATGTGCATTGGCACAATACTGGGCTCAACAAAGGGCCAGTACTGCAGATATGGAACATGGACGACACTGATCAAGCCCACGAAACAGGTCGCCACAAAATGAACAACAGTTTGACCTTGGCCGTCTCCTCATTCACAACTGCATGCACATGGCATCGTGGCTTGCTGCCCATCGCATTCCTAGTTGAGCTCGACATATGGGTAGCCACACTTGGGCACAAGGGTTCCTCTGTCAATGGTATTGGGGAAACGAAATAAACGAACCAAGCCAATGTCGTGACAGCATCATGCTGGCATGCCTTTGGTGTCTGGTGCAAAATAAGCACTCACAGATTTAACACTTACCAGTTCTTCTTGCTGTCTTGCCAGCTCCGCCTCACGCTCCTCCCTGGCTTTCTTCACCTTGTCTATTTCTTTCTGCAGTTGCACACAGACCCAGTCAGCCATTGCTCTAAACATTCACACGCAGTCAAACAAATCTGAGGGGCATCAGACTGCCAGCGCACCATATAGCAGTGCAGAGATACCCCACTTCAAGAATTGAAGTGCTTTGGATACCAGAATCCATGTTCAAGAGCAACTGTCCACATGTTGCAAATACAGCAGTGACACAAGAATGCTGGTTCCAAACTTTGCCTTTGTCACACATATTAGGTATGCATACAGAAAGACAACCCAAGCAAGCCTGGGCCTTGCTACTGCTGTGAGTATGGGAACATGCTGACAACAAGCCCAAACTCAGAGCCTTGGGATTCCCCTTTCTTATGCCTCTACTAACTCATACAGTGTCTGCAGCATACGAGACTGGGCAGCAACAATAGAAACACCCAACAGGCCATATGCCAGCCCCCATGAAAGCTTCAAACAGAACTAAATGAAGAACACATGATGAACATTCAGTGTTCAGCTGACAGGACAGACACTTGCATGCCACCACCAACACTTTTGACTCACCAGCCTTTCATTGTGGCGTATCCGCTCCACTTTGGCACTCAAATTCGACAAAGGCACACCTTCATTGATTTGCTTTTCGATTTTCTTCTTCCACACAAACCTGCAGCATGAATGAAACATCCTCTCAGGTGTCACAAACTCCCATCAGATGCGTGAGGGAATGCACTCGTTGACACAGTGAGCAGACTCACCATAGAGACCAGTAGCTCTTTCTTTCTGACATTCTTTCAGTTGATGGGGTAACCAGCAGAGATGTACAAGGGCAAAGATGTTCAATGGCAAAGATACAGTTGCGGAATGGCAGCCCTGCAGTGTTGGCATCCACTGCCAGACATACTGGGGTTTGCAAACTTTTCCACAATGTCTCATTGGAATGTTTCAGTGCACCGATGCGCAGTTGGAAAAACAGTTTTGTCTTTTTTGTCTATCCTGAACAGGCATGCAAGTACGTCCAGACCTGACCCATTCACCCCAGCTCTGGTATTTCAGGATAAAAAGGTCACCAGCAAGGTTTTGTGAGTCCCAGAAGAAAGTTAGCTGATCTGCAGTGTGCGATCACAGCATTTGGCACAAAACCAACAGGCAAGGCATTTCTCTTGTGAAGCCAAACCCATGGCACCAAATTGTGCCCAGCAGAGGGCTTGTGAATTAGACATTCTTCAAGACCATGGATCGTCATTCTAATGTGCACTTGCCACGTTGAGAACTCTGATATGGAAAAAATTTTGCTGCTTGCATAAATGTTTTGCAGCAGCATACAACACATATTCCTCGGCCAAAACTCCATCCTGACAGAACACCAATAGCATGGAGCTCACAAAATGATCCACGCCACCTAACAAGAGACAAAGCAAAATGGTGGCAACAAACAAATCTTACCCTTCTGTTAGGTTTGGATCGTTGAACATGTTGTCTTCATTGCTGTAGCCAGGAACGTTAGTTTTGTGCTTTTTCAGGTGTCTGGTGACCTTCTTCACCTGCAGGTATATCAATCAATGTACACACACACAAATGCACATGAGTTTGATATTCCTCCCAAACAGATACACTTGGAGCCAACATGAAGAACTTTATGATTTCCATTCTGATCCAGTGCTATATAATTCGCTTCTGTTTATTGGTTCCAAGGCATGAAATGTACCAGTGGTGTGCCAAGATTGATCTTCCAAACAAATTGTGAATTCAAAGCCTGTCAACGCCCATCATCAGGTCCACGACATAACATATCATTCGAGCTGATCTAAGGTACCTTTAGGTGGAATCAAGGTGTCCATCGTTTCCCGCAGAGAGCACCATGCCACAGTTTCAGTGGCGTTAATTGTCGGCACATAAATCCGACACCCAATTTGCAGGGTTGCTTGGGATATCTCCCAATCTCCCTGTTGTGGGTCTAGCTTGCTCCATGGTCACCAGTTTGGCACAAGTGTGTGTCGCTGGCAAGTATTGCTGTGAGATTTCCCTGTCCCAATACCCGATGGGATTCAGAACCTCCCAATGTCAGGCGATCCCCTTTAGTTAGCGCCCTTTCCAACGGCTTTGGTAGGTGCAGACCGCTCAGCTGCGGGCTGACTGGATTCAAGTGCGTTCAGGGGACAAAGCAACACCAGATGGCGGATGTTCTCTCCACCGATACCATGAACCGACGCAGTCAGAAACTTGAAAGAGACGCCTCTTGAATGGGCCAGCGATGCAGGCAGCCATCTAGCGGCTGTCTGTGCGTTGAGCATATGAAATGCTTTGCTGCCTTCGATTGATGCACCCGCATACACAACGACGCGCACGCGAATGCCGACAGCCAAGGTCTGTCCCCCAGAGATCAGTTTGCGTCGATTTCGCCGCCCAGGCGTTCTGCATCCTGGCGTTCTACCTGTCCCGCCTCTCACCAGCTTCTCCGTTCTGGGTCTCTTCCCCGACCCTCGGCCATCCGAATCGCTGTCCGAGTCGCGGCGGCTCCGTTTGTGGCTCTTGTGCCTGCGGTCCTTCTTCCCCATGCTCCCCAGCTGCAGAGGCGGTAGCGGAGCTCGAGGAGAAACGAGGGACCACCCGCAACGCCGGGAACGCAGCAAAGTCGCGTTTGCAAAGGAGGGAGCGTCCTGGGTACATTGGCTGGTGGGAGGAAGCGGCACGAGTATGATGCGAAAAACACCGTGTAACCAGGCGGCCAACCGGCAGCCCCGTAGTAATGCACTCCCCTCCGTGCTCGGCCTCACACCACTCCACACTCATAAAATCGACGTGGCTGCCCTGCTGGACCTGTAGAGTTTGCGCCGCTCCTCGCAAAGCCGGGCGGTTGCTCCCAGTATTCGAGCTGGTCCGGAGGGCGCAGCCGCGGCGGTCCACTGGCCAGGCTCCTGCGGAGAATCCCGTGCGCTGCAGGTGGGCGTTCCCACTCACCCCTCACCCATTTCCCGCATCTATAACCCGCGTCGCGATGGAACAGTTGGCCGTTGAGAAATCGGGCTCTGGCTCAGAATCTCTCACATCGAGCTGGACAGGCGATCATATGGGCTTTGGGGTGCGACTCGCGCCGCCTACCCGCGGATTTGGCGAAAATCAAGGAGCTTCCGTTGTCTCCTCTCCACGTATGTGGCCTTGTTGCTCTGCCGATGTGGGCGTTTGGGCGCATCTCAACCTCAAGCCCTCTTGCACACCTGTAAACACTGACCGAGAGAGGGCTGCGAACCCAGCTTGCTCTAGGGAGCGTCAGGCGTACCGCGAGCGTCTCGCACAGCCCCTGGCAGCAATTACTCCAGCGCGGCAGGTGTTGGCGTCGCAATGTGCCCACTCCATCGCCTACTTGCGAAGCCCATTTCATAAGGTGGTGACGATCGCGTGGGCGCCAAGCTGGTGGCGGGTCACAAGCCTGGGCTTGCTGCGCCCTGTGGCCTCTGTGTCGCCGTCAGCACATGCGGGTCCCAGCTTTAGAGCTGCCGTTCTCGCGCCTTGACAGGCAAAGGCAAACCTCACCCCTCCTAGGCCTAAGGCCGAAACTAAAGGACCGCCTCACTGCTCACGATCGCCTTTTCACCGCCTCGCCATGCCCCTGCTTTGTCAATCGCATACCACGCTGGTAGTGTTGCTGGCTTTGGTTGGAGCGCCGTTTTATTCACGTCCCCCATAGATCCCTCTATCACCATCGTTGAGGGTGAGCGAGTGGCTGCCTCGAAAGGGGTGATGGATCTCGAAGTGTTGCCATATGGAGAGGGCACCACTGCCTGGTAGTCCTGTTTCTTGCTGTGTAGGATGTAGTTATTCCCTTTTGGAACTCACTGGCACTGCTTTGCGCTGGCGATAAAATTGGAGAGCTGGTGGTTACATCCTTGCCCAGACATGCAATGCTTTTGACTAATTATAGGGAAGATGGACAGCCCGCCGCCTCCAGGATCCTCTGGGAACTTTAACAAAGGCGGCTCCAGTGACCGGGAGGGCAGGACACAACAGCGCAACCAGCAGGTCTTCGACTTGGGATCGGACAGCGGTGAAGGAATGTTCATTCTGGTCCTCATGATGCTGTATCTCATGAACATGGCAATGTCACGGATGTACTGTGTCTGCTGAGTGCATTGGATACCAGCTTGAGCATCGAACGGAGTCGTCTTGGTTGTTGCAGTGTGTGGGAGGGGCCCTCTGCATGGTGTGTGTTTCATCTGCTTAAAGGCCAATCCTGAAGGGAAGGGGTTACCAGAGGGAAGGGTAGAACAGGTGCACGGTGCGTGCAAGTTGTACAAGTTGCCTAAGTGCGCCGGTTGCCCACTCAACTATCTCGTCCCTTTGGATTGCTGCCTTGGGGGAGTGAAGACATGACTGACGGTGGAGGTGCACTCTTCTTTACCTTGTGGCATGCTCATATCGGGCTGTCCAAATTTCTGCAAGCTTTTACCAGGGTTGACTGAAGGTGCGCGGTGTTGGAACATGGGTCACAGCGTAGGGATGGGGTTGGTACATTTCACTACTTGTTAGTGGGTGGGGCTGCTGAATAATTGACAATTGCAGCATCGAACCACAGGTGCCATTGCAGTGTATGCAGTGCAAAATGCGCATCCAGCGATGGCGAACATGGGGGCTGGGTGCTCCCTCTGAACTGGGTATTTTTGATTCTTTATCTGTCTTTGGAGCCTCGTTGCAAGACGGTTGCCAATACTTCAGCAGCCTGCAGCATACTGTCCATGGATGGTCGGTATGTCACTTTTTGCATTATATTCACTTCCAGCCTTGTCAGCCATGTAGGGTGGGGTGAGGAAAAGTGGCACTGTGCAGCCTGTCTGATGGCACCGGCAACAAGCACTGTCCTTGTCACTTGCCATTTCCTGCCAATTGTCACGCATCCGCCCCAACCTGGCCTGGGATGCTTGTGCCTTTCTGAACATACAGTTGTATCATAGCCTCAAGAGAGATACAATATCGCACTGGGTGTATGCCTTACATGGGCTGTGCAGCTTGGCGCAGTGGCGCATATTGCACCAACATCTGGTGTTGCTGGCTTGGCATTGTCTGTGGGCCAGTTCGAGGGGACAGTGTCAGAGCTGTACACAGTGACATACAAGCTGACACCAGGTTCGACGCTCTCGACACTGGCATGCACTAACATCCACTTAGTTGATGAAACTGCAAAGTGGCAAGGCACTGGATGGCACAGCTTGTTGTGCACCCACTCTCAAGTCTGGGCGTGCGGAGGTGCTGCAGGGTGGCGATACCTCTGGCAGGTATATACCATGGAAGTGAGCAACAGCGACCCCTTGTAAGAATAGGTTGCTCTCTGTGCATCAAACGTATCTGCAACAACTACACTACAAAACTGCCAAATCAAACAATCAAAGCGCGTCCAATTTAGATTTCTTGGCGTCCTTCGAATGGGACAGCACTCTTGACTCGAAGAAATCCTTGTTGACTATGTGGATAAGCTTCTCTGCCGTGTACTTAAAATATTTCTCAGGATTCTTGGTCATGTTGTACGCAAAGCTCTGGAAGGACACCATGAACTCCTGGAATGCAGGCACCAGGTCGTCCAGTATTGCCTTCTTGATGGATGCCTTGAGGTCCGGGTCGGGCACGGACCACTCGCTCTGCGTCTCATGCACATCGGCCATTATGTCGTTGAAAGTCCTGAACCGCTCCTTCACGGCCGCCTTCCTCTTGTGCTCCCCGCCCTCAATGTTGCCAACTGCCAGCGCCCGGATCACGGGCTTCCAGGCGATCTGGTGGTATTGTTGTGCGTAGCCCTGCACCAGCGCCTCCTGCCGCCGCACCCATTCTTCGCCCAGCAGGCTGATCGCGTTGGACAGCTCCATAGATGTGATGATGAATCGTATGTTGTTCATCGAGAAGATGGCTGACAGGGCCTTGTTTTTGTACACCTGGGCCTTGGTCTCAAGGTTCTCCACCAGGCCCATCAAGATGTGCATCACACGCATAGACATCTGGTTGCCCAACTGGTACTGCGATGCCTCAGCGTCCTCGCCTACGTCAGATGCATCACTGTCCCCATACAGGACGCGAGGGAAACTCTTGTGCTTCAGCAGGCGCTTGAGAAAGCCCAGGGTGTTGGCAGTGAGTGGGTGCACAGTGCCATCTGGCAGCTCCTTGCGGCCAGGGTCCCCAGCCACAGATTCGCCGAATTGGGTGAGGATGTTGCGCGCCTCCCGAGCAGTCTGGTGCTTCAGTGTCACGAGGTCGCTGAACATCTTCTTCTGGCCCTCGCCATCGCACAGGACGCTCTTGAGGGATGCCAGCACCCGCTCGAAGAGCTGGTGCATGTCCAGCAGGAAGAACATCTTGTCATGGGACTGGTACCTGCTGTTGACTATCTCCCTCCCGTGCTGCACCACGGCCACGACTGTCTTTTCGATGGTCTGCAGGGAAGGGACAGCATAGGGGGCGTCAAGCCGGCATGGGGAAAGGCACAGCACACAGGGAGACTGGCAGCATGGCGTGTGCCTGGGACATATCCCAACTTGCACATAAGAATATGACATGTGAACCGTCTATACGCCCTTGCAGAATTTCAAACTCCTCTTTCCCGACAAGAAGGAAAAAATGGGATGCGGAAAGTGCAAACAAGAGTCTGTAGAGGGGCTGTTTTAGCCACCAATCTTCCCTTGACAATATCTCCACATGGACCATCCATGAATGAACTGCACCACCCAGTCCAGATTCTTGTTCACTAGAAACCCAGATCCTATTGTCTGCTGTGTGCTTCCTTTCATCCATCTGGAGATTTCAACCTCATTTTCCCTGCTTTGGGTCAAAGCAAGAGACACAAATGCAAACTAGTCGGGAGGGCCCATCTTCTGCATAACCATGATTATTTCTTCTTTCATGTCAACTGGTGCTGAAGCGAATCCCACTTCACGATGATTCCACACACATGCAGCCTGCTGAGCTCCTGAGCCTGCTCCTGCTGACTGTCCCCACCGACCCTACTCTTTGCAGACTGCCCTCACCTGTGTGAAGACTTCACAGCTCTCCATTCCGTCGAACACTGCCTGGGCCAGACGTCTGTCTTCCCTCAACACAGCATCAAGGATGCCAACGGCTTTCGTCCAGACTTGCACTCGTGCCTCGACCTGTTCCGCTGCCGAACGCTCCCCAACCTGGGACATGTCCCTCGTCCCCACTTCATAGAACATCCTATCAAACGCATCTGACCGGAGCTCCACATACACCTGCCCAAGGCATCCCACCATATTCAACCCAAAGAAACTCTAACATGTCCCATTCCCCATTTGTGGGCGTGTGAGCTGCTGACGTCCACACATGACTGCGAGCAGCTGTCTCGTGCAATCTGCCTGGGACAGCAACGCGTGCACAATGCAGAGGGGTGGTTCCTTCGTGAGTGGTACGCTGCCTCTAATAAGAGAACGGGAGGATGGGCAAGGGGCCAAGGGGGCACTCGCAAAATAGTTGCTTCCACAGTGCTAGAGAGGCACCGCAAGGGAATCAAAGCTTGATGAGCGATGCAGAGATGGCGGACCTGTTTGAAACCGCGGTAGCCGCCTTTGATCATCGTGTTGGCCAGTACCTGCAGACACGGATGGAGTGAGCAGTATTGAGCCACAGTGGGCGCAAACATGGGCTGGTGGAAGTTTCCACGCGGACTGTTTTTCATTGCAAAGTGACCTGTTGTCATTGCGCATTTCCACACATGTGTGGGGCATCCATTGGTGCTGCAATCCTCTATGTGAAAACGCACCCTCTTCAGTAGCAAGTGCACCCCAAGCCCCCAAACACGACTGCTGCGAAGTCTGGAGCCGCAGCGAGATGACCGCAGCGTCAGCGCGTCGCCCACCTGCAGCCTGTTCACCGCCGTCTCGTTCACGAGGCAGATTGGCTCCCCCCTCTGCGCCTGGGCAGCCACGTCCAGCCTCGAGTGCGCCGACAGCGTGGACGCGAAGTCCGCCGCGCACGCCTGCATCGCCTCCTTCTGGATCTGCTTGGCGTGCATGAGCGCCGCCGGCACGCTGGACATCGATGCGTGCTGCGACAGGAGCTCGATCGACGCGTCCAACTCATCCACCGCTGCGAGGAAGGCATCCAATTGGTTGCCCCCAGGGCCGCGAGAGATGGAGTAGCGCACGCGCCGAGACGTGTCGAGGCTGGCCAGAAGCTCATCGGATCGCTCCCGAACCTGGCGGACGTTCTGCGACGCGATCGTCAGGGCGTGCGCCCGTGTGCGGATGGTGGACGTGGCGTCCGAGAACTCGGTCAGACGGCCGATGAGCGACCTCAGGACGTCGCTGGTGTCCAGCGCCAGGCGGTCGCTGTACAACAGGCCCTCCTCCAGCTCCTTCGCCCGGGTGGCCAGCCTCTCTGGTGCCATGGCGCACGCCCCAGGGGGCAAGTCGTTGGGCGCATTTTTCAGCTGCGCAAGCTGCGAGTGGGGCGCCTCCTTTGTTTTTTGGCGCGGTTACGTGGGGCACCGTCCTGGGGGATTGAAATGAACAAAAACGAGGAAATAAACGTCTTGATGACTGTTACGTTGTTCACGCTTTCTGTCCGCGCTCACACACAGTCGCTCCCAGGCACGGGAAGCAAGCCGCAACCAGATGATGTTACAGAATGATTGTCCCACTCATGTTGTGTTCACTGCAAGCGTGTCCAAAAACATGTCTCTCCCCATCGCTCCCCATTTCACCATGCTGAACACCATATTTAATTCGCCACAAAGACTTCACCCTCCACACAATCACTTATGTATCTTTCTCGCCTTCACAATGAAAATCAATCTTCAAGGATAAGTGGACACTGACTGCTCCTTCTGCAACTCAGCCCTCCCCTTCTTGGCTCTCCCGCTCAAGAAAGGAAGGATTGAATACAGGAGGGACAGCCAGCCTCCGTATATCCTTGAAAGATGACATCAAGCTGCTTATGTGCTCATTTAATGCCCGCCATATTGCCGGCGTCTATGAACAAGTGAACAAATGAGCGTCTTGATGAATCGTTTGTCCATTTGTTCATAGGATGCCCACATTTTTTCTGAATGTTTCTGAAACCGGAAGGGTTAATTTACAGAACAGACAGCCATTGACTAAACGGCATCGAGATGTTCATTTGTTCATTTAATGCCCATCGCACCAACGGTTCACATGACACGCCTGCGTGGCTCCACGCCCGCACAAGAATCCCGTGCAGTGAGGTGCTCCAGACGCGCGCCCCACGCACGACCACAGCATTGGCGCTGCGGGCATTGTGCAGCGCAGGGCGCGACGCGCGCGAGCGGCGAGGAGGCGGCGACGAGAACCCGCGTCCGGTGGGCAGCCGGGAGGCCGCGAAGGCTCTTGCGGCGGGAGGCCCACAGCGCAGGGGAGGGGTATTGGCGGTGGCCGGACGGATCGGGCTCTACGGGTGGATTGGCGCGGTGGAGTGCGGTCCGCTTGGCGGGATGGCGGGGCCGGCGTGGCGCGCGGGGGCGCCCTGTGGCCCCGGCGGGGGCCTGTGGAGAGGTAGGCGTGGCGGAAAGGGCCTGGCGGTCGAGGTGCGCGCGGGAAAGAAGTACCACACCGTGAAGGTGGACAGGCAGGAGCTGGCCCGCCAGGCCAAGCGCGTGCGGCGAGAGCGAGCGATGGTGCCCGCGCGGCGGGGCAACTCGGGCGCCTACGTCGCGGAGGCGATCAGGCCGCGGCGGGAGAAGGTGGATGTGCCGCGGCCGGGCGAGCAGGTGCTCGAGAGCGCGGAGGCCGTCCTGTCGATGGCTGCGGATGCCTGGGAGGACCTGCCGTCGCGCTACCGCGTGGTGGCGGCGTCCTCGCTGGCATTCGTGCTGTGCAACCTGGACAAGGTCAACATGAGCGTGGCCATCATTCCAATGGCGCGCCAGTTCGGCTGGGGCGCGTCGGTGGCTGGCCTGGTCCAGTCGGGCTTCTTCTGGGGCTACATTTTGTCCCAGCTGCCCGGCGGCTATCTGTGCGGGAGGTTCAGCGGCAGGAAGGTGTTGCCGGTGGGCGTGGGGCTTTGGGCGCTGGCCACGGCGTCCGTGCCCGGCGTGGCGGCCAGCCTGCCCGGCCTGTGCCTGTCCCGGGCTTCAGTGGGCCTTGGTGAGGCCGTGGCGCCGTCCGCCATCACGGACATGGTGGCGCACTGCGTGCCCAGCGGCGAGCGCTCGCGGGCGATCTCCTTTATCTTTGGCGGCCTGCACGTGGGCAGCATCCTGGGCCTGCTGCTCGCGCCCGTCCTCATCGAGCACTTCGGCTGGCAGAGCGTGTTCCTGGTGTCCGGCGCCGCGGCGGTGACATGGGTGGTGTGGTGGGAGCGGCTGGTGGCGGACATGGCGGCCACGGATCCGGAGGTTCACGGGCTGATCACGCAGACCACTACCGTTCGGACGGACGGTCAGGCCGCTGCGAAAGGCGACCCCGCTGCGAAAGGTGACCTCGCGGATGCGCACGTGCCCTGGCGGGCCATCCTGAGATCCCAGCCCGTCCAGGCGCTCATGTTCACCCACTTCTGCAACAATTGGTTCCAGTACACCTTCATGGCCTGGCTGCCGTCCTACCTCACGGACACCCTGAGCCTCGACCTCGTTCATGCAGCCCAGGTGGCGCTGCTGCCGCCCATTGCCGGCATATTGACTTCATCTGTGGCGGGCCCAATGGCTGACTTTCTGGTGGAGCGCGGGTGGGAGACGTCGGTCGTGCGCAAGCTGGCACAGTGCATGGCCTTCCTGGGGCCTGCGGCATGCCTGACGGCAGCAACCCTCACGGAAGACAGTGTGCTCAGGGTGGGCCTCATCACAACCGCCCTTGGGCTGTCGTCCTTCTCGATGGCGGGGCTGTACTGCAACCACCAGGACCTGTCCCCCAAGTATGCCAGCTTCCTGTTGGGCCTGACGAACACCACCGGCGCTGTGCCTGGGATCTTTGGTGTCTTCTTTGTTGGCTTCCTGCTGGATCAGACGGGCTCTTGGCCCATCGCGTTGTTCATTCCGTCCATATTGTCATTCATCGCTGGGACGTTTGTCTTCACAAAGTATGCCAGCAGCGAACAGGAGCTTTTTGACAACGATCAACCCTTTGAATTGGAGAGGCGGCTGGGGGCACTGTTGCCATGGACGGAGTGAGAGAATGTGTTGCTGTTGCAAAATTCTAGGCTAGTGGATGGAACTGGCTGCTGCATTTCACACTGTTAGTTGCAGTGCTCGGCACAGGAAGAGGCATTTTGGGGGTCGACCTGTGCTGGAGAATAAGTTGGAGCACAATAAGAGCTAGCAATTCTTTGTCAAGGGTACTTGACGCACCACTGGTTTGGAACTAGCCGTCGATTAAGAGGTGTACTTTGCAGCGACTTGGGGGCATGTCAGGAAGCCAAGTGCGACCCCATGTCCTGGTGAGAGGGACGTTTTGAGCGAGACGGCAGATCGACCAGAGCAGGGTCTATGATTCAATTTGTTCCTTGGCTGACTGTATGTTACGAGGAGGGTTTTGCGCGGTGCTGAAGCTAGCTTTTGAAAACGAGATGATGGGTTATCGTTTGGGAGAGAAAGAAAACTTTGTGTTCAGAAGTTTGGAGACATGAGTTGTGGGTTGGCCTCCAGGCCACCCGCGATGGAGTCACTTATTGTGAATTTTGTGGGAGGGACTGATGGGGGAGCGTCCTTTTGGTGCAGCGTGCAGACAGCGCGTTGCACCATCCCGCATTCTGGAAGAGAGCACGATAAAAATTGGTGCAGCCATGCGCCCTGTGGCTTGTGGGCGCCCCTGGATGTCAGCTCAATTGCATCGGATTGGCGAGGTTGCTGTGTCATCAGAGGGATGGGGGCTCATTGACAAGGCCCCTACAAATTCAAATGGATGATTCTTTCCACGTGTGTAGACGCAGTTTCGCTCACTGGCTTGGCATAGCCACAAGCCAAGAGTTTCATTGGTGGGATCGGTTAGGAATTGGTGTGTAGGCAGTGGACGAATGATGCAATGACTGTCCAGAGTGCATTTGGCTCAAAAGGTTTCCGTTTGTTGGCTTGTATCTTCATGACTTGCCCACTGTTGGCTGGACCTGGAAGGCCATACACCTCCATTCTTACAAATATACACAACTAAAGGAAGTGCCAAGGCGCGCTGGATGTGCGTCCAATGCCTCGTCGTCATGCCAACGTTGTGTTGGGTCCAGTGCGCGGTGTGTCACTGGTGGAAAGCGACACCTAAGGCACTTTTAGGGCGACCATGATCTGTTCCTTTCTTTGCGCGGTTTGCAGTACCATTGCATGATTTTCACCATTTTTCACATTTTGCGAAAATGCGGAAACTGTTTGAAGTATTACGCCGGTGTGTTCCAACCTGCAAGGTGTGCAGCCAGCCGCCGAATTCACTGAAGTCGTGTTTGGCGCATTCTGCAATCGGCGGACCTCGGATGCCTCATTAGCCGCTTTCCCAGTCTCCATCGTTTTCAGCAGACCAGCGACTGTTTGGCCTCAGCTCGATTTTGTGGCAGTCACATGATCTCTTCGCGTCACACCATTATGACTGGGTACCCCTCCCCACTTGGCGTCAGAATGACGCTAAGCATATCAAATTGGTCATGGTTCGTTCCCTACCTTACCGTTCAAGCACAAGAATGGCGCACAGAAGTGGCGCACAAATCTGTTTCCTGTTTGCCCTTGGCAGTTTCAAGGCCCCTATAACAGTGCGTAGACAAATCCATCAACATTTTAGCACTGCGTCCCCAACGTTTGTGATTTTCTCTCTAAATGTCACGAGCCTTGTGGCTGTCATTCTACCATGTCAAAGCATTCTCGCTCGGAAACTAACCTATAATGCTCATGGCACCCAAGGCTGTCAACAAAATAGATCATTCTTTGCTCATACTCTGTGTAACGCGCTTTTCCACCTTTCCAACAGTCTCAGTCCTTGTCAAACCTTTATGATGGGTAGCAAATGCAATGTCAGGCGCCATATGTCAATTATACACAGGACGTTGAGTAGCTTAATACACGACTAGTGGCAAACTTGCAGTTTCGCTTCTGAAAGGAAGCACCAGCCACACAGCTCGTGTGTGCGTTCCCCGCCATTGAAGGGCTATTGTGTCTCACACCCATCCCGTTGACGCTTGTGATGGTGGATGAGTCAGAGCGGAAACGCAGAAGTGGGATTGAAACGTTCATGCCGTTCTGTGCAAGCCTGAACATGGCATGCTTCTCATGACGCAGGAAATGCCTCGATGGATGCGACCATAAGGAAGGGAAGGAAGCGACACTGGGTAATACGAAGCCTGTAAAGCGCCCATTCTAATACCTGCCACTGTCTGAAACATACCCTTCAAAGGCAATTTGCGACTGTTTCAACACTGGCGAGGTGTGTTCCAAAATCCCTTTGTTGATGACACCGCGGACTGCCAGACAAACCGGCAGCAAATGGACTGAGCTTGACAGTGGTGCTCAGCCCCCAACTAACCCACCACAGCGCACATTCCAACCTATGTTCTCACTGGCATCGGTGGTGCCTATCATCGCAATACCCATACAGCCCCACCAAGGGCCTTTTCCAAAGATGACAAAGAAATTCGTCGTTTAACTTAGTGCCCAAACCCTCAGCATGTTCCCCAGCCATTCTGTGCTCTCCCATCTGACCTATCACTGCCCTGTCTGTTTTGGATGAAAATTCCCCAGCCACAGCATCACTTGCGCTTGTCTTTGGCACCACATGCTTGGCTGTCTTCCAGGACAACGGACGCCTCAAGGTAATAACTGGCGCCGTTCCAGAAAGATGCGCCAGTGGTGACCAGAATGAGACCAGTGTGGACCCATGGGAAGTACCAAAAAATGACGCTGATGGCCATGGAGGACCAGCACAGGAGTGAGTGGTAGCCCATGTACGCCAAGGGCTGAAGTCGCAAGGGATACCTGGATACAGGAATCACATGAACGACATCACATTCGGAACAACCGCATCCTGCATCAGCGCAGCACACACAGCATGCAACTGCCATGCCACAGCAATGGCTCCTGTTTGGCATGCTGCTATGGACACCCAGGGCTTCAGCCTCGGCCCTGCGCTTCAAATGGTTATACCATGTTCCTCAAACAGAGTGTTCACAGCCAATACATGGCTCTGTCGCACACCGTCATGTCGTCCGCAGGTGCTTTGGGGAGTGGCGGGCACAGCATTCAGAACAGTTGCTAACTGCACACCAATTCCATCGCTATGCTGGAACTGCACATGCTGGCCAACATCTCGCATGTGCCAAGGACATTGTCTGCAGGCAGCCAACAAGACTGCAAGCAGATGCTAATCCCCACCTATGGATGACCTTCTTGCAGAGTGCATGTTCTGTGGTGGTGTACTTGTACAGGGTTTCGTAACCCCTCTGTTCTATCTTCTTCGACGAGATCACAAATATTTTGAGGTAGTACAGTGTGGCCCACACCAAATAGGGTGCCATTGGGAGGACACCCAGCTCGAATAAGTCATTCCAGCTCCACCTTTCTGCCACGTTTGTCCATTCCCACCTGCATATGCATGCCAAATGACAGGTTCTGTCAAATTTCCTGCGTGCAGCCTGTGCACAGGTTGCTCACAACACACAATAAAAGAAAATTATGCTACAAAGAGATTGAGCACATCTGCAGTCGGATTTTGAGGCTGTGCTGCAGCCACAACATAGGAAGGCATTGGTAGCCTGCAAAGCAGCAGACAGATGTGCTGCCCATTCACAAATGTGGATTGTGCAGTAAATCACCAAAACAAACTTTCGCAGTCGCAATGGGGATTTCAGTCATCCACTGGAATGGTCAATTGGAGAGAAGGGCACTACAGGCCACTGGCTGGTAACGATGGACAGATGCCAAGAGAGGTGCCAGCAGAAATGCATTACCCAGCACATGTCCTATGTGCACTTTCTACTGCAAAGATGGCAACATGCACTGATTGGAACAACGCCGTTAATGCAATGAACGATGGCCTATGGGCTTAGTTTCTTTGCACGTGGTTGGTGCCCTGCTGAGGCAGGTAGGGTCACTGTGGAATTTGACAGTAACGATCAGCTGAAAGCCAGGAAAGGAGGCAGGAAAGATTGGTGTTACTCACCATCCTGCTGTTGTCACATCGCAGGTGCTGTACAGTTCACAGGAACCCTCATCCCAGCGAAGCACCCATGACACAAGCATGGGGTACCAATGGATCAATAGCGACGTCCACTCATACAGACTGTGGAAAACAATGGAGTTCTGGAAAGCCACGATGGACCATGCTAGGGGACCAGCATTGTATGCGAATAGTACCTGTGAACAGCACAGAGGAACCACTTTTCAGTGGTGTATTCTGGAATTGATGTGTGCAAATTCCAGCCCACTTCACAGTGCCATGCAAAGCTGACCGACCGGAACAGGTGTGAAAGCATTGAATCCAGAGTGTCCTTGCTGGACATACACAGGACCATGAGGTGACTTCAAGCTCACCTTGTGTAGCCAGACGCACTGTGGCCACCCCCACAGGAACAGCATGAGCAAGGCGTTGGCAGCATAGCAAAAGTCGAACATGTAGTAATGTTTCTTCTCTCGTTTGAAGGTGACCCATCGAGCACTGAACAGAATCATGGACTCAGCTGTGTATAGCCGGTAGAACGTGCTTCTCGAGTAACCCAGCCAATAGAATATCAGACTGCAGCACCAGAGCAGCAGCTGGTTCAGAGGTCGTCAAGCTGCCACTGGATCGGTTGATAGCCAAAGGGAGGATTTCTCTTTGTGCGCACAGTCCCCAACCCATGTTACACAGGTGTGAAACATCAACACCGCCAGCATGCCTAAGCCTCATGAAGTAGGAATCGACGCGCAGGCACCTCAACCTGGCACCCCACTGTCTCTGATCAGGGCAGGTGAATGCAACACCATCCGTACACACGCAAACTAAACTGGTCAGCACACAGGCGCGGTACCGGCCCTGTTCGGCGGTTCCCAGGAATCAGCCCCTTGGGCGGGCACCTTCTGCACCTCCGCTCCCCGGGAGTCTTCTCATCTCTTAACGCATGGCCCAAGGATGGCAGCCCACCGCCGCGCCAACACCCCAGGGGCGTCACAGACGTCCACACGGCAACGACCAACACGCCGTTCGCACAGCCGCACGCCTCGGCGGGCACTCACCAAAGGTTAGCGGCTCCCGCGGCGAAACCCAATTTCGCCCACCTCACGCGTCCCTTGTCCGATGACCCGTCCGTTTTGGTGCAGCCAGCCGCGCGCAGCCCGATGTCCCTCGACGTGATCCCCTCAACCTGGGCGGCCTGCAACGACAGAGAACCGAATCCTCCCAGTGAGGCCCTCTACTCGCCAGCGTGCCGTCCGGGCTTCCGCGTCCCGTGGACTCATCGCGGCGCGTGTGCTCAATCAGACACATCCGCAGCACCTGTTGCGACGCAGAATCCCCAGACTCAACAGGTAGCGCCCTTGATTCTGCCTCGCTCCCGTCCGTGGTCCCGGCTGTCGTCCCCGACGCCGCGCCGATCACCCCCTCCCATCCGTCGGGCATCACTATCCCCCCCCTCCAGACCGCGCAGGCGTCGCCGGGATCCACGCAGCGGGCCGGGGCCGCCACCACCGCCATCCCCTCCCGGCCCGCCGATTTGAACTCCTCTCCGCGATGAAGCAGCCGGAGATTCCCGCCCCAGTCCCGCTACCGACTGCCCCCCATCACCAATGCAGGAGCAGGGCGACTTGGGGTTGCCCCGCCGCGCCAATCAGCCACCTCGGACGTTGGGGCGGATCTGCGATCCAGTGGCTTACGCCAGGCGGGTCCGGTGGCTCGTCGCTGCTGCGCTCGGGCGGTGGGAGCGCGGAGGCCAGGGGGATATCGCCCTCGGAGGCCCGCTCAGAATATTCGGCCGTGGGCTGCGCCTCGGCTTCGGCGCCCAACGGGGAGAATTGTGGGGCTTGGCAGCAACGGGGAGGGTGGAGGCAAAGAGCGGCTGACGTCAGTTCCCATCGCATTGCGGTGACAGATATTGGACAAGCCTCCGCGCAGAGAGACATCGCAGGGCCTGGGGGGGTGTTCTCGTGACGGCCTGTTTTCTGCGATCCGACCCTGGCGCTGTGGGCCCACTCCTGGTTTTGAAGGCGAGCGTCCGTTGCACCACCATCGAGGGCTGCATTGTCTTCGAGCACCATCGCCTGTCCCGAAGTCCATAATGAAGTTCCTGGTCGACCTGTGTGCAGTAGATTGGGGTCCGGCGTCAGTCCCGCGGTTGAGCCCTGGTTTGACAGCAGAGAAGGGCACTGAATTTATGTCGCCAGTCGCTCAACGGTGAAAATCCAGGTGGAGGCCTATCCCGAGCTCAGGCCACAGAGCGTCGCTCGCCAGGAAGTGCCGAGCGCACCACTGTGCCCGCCCCATTCTGGCAGTCCGTTGGCTCTTGGCCGCCAAGAGGAGGCCAAGACGAGATTCCCAGCTGTCGTTGCATGTTTGCAATGCTCTCGCTTTTGTTCGTATTGTTGGACTTTTGCCCTCGAAGGCAGCATCGCCAAAGGGGAATTCGTCTGTGGCGAACTCCGCTTTACCACCAGCGACAAGCCAGCCTGGGGCTTGGGTCTTGCGGTGCCAGTCGTTTGTAGCAGCCAGGGGAAAGTGCACGCCGCTTGGAGGTTGGGATCCAAGCCGTCCAAGCAGACGCGGAGGCTTACCATTGGCTTTACTATGTAACGACCTAGGGTTTTAGGCTCGCTTTTCGAGAACGACTTTGGGTTCGGGCAATAGCTACACTATGTGGCAAAAGCCTTGCTGCTTGCTGCAAATGGGATACAGCCCCAATTGATTTCCAGTGCTACAGCTTTGCGGGCTACGCTGGTACCGCATTCGTAGCTGCCACTGCTCCACGCGCTTTTCTGCGTAAATGCTGGTCAATAAACTGGCATGGAAGTTTTAATTATTGCCGCCAATCGATGGCTGAAGACGGTGAGGCTTGGGTTCTCGCTTCAAGTGATTTTGCGTGCACTGCGAGAAAGTACCGACAAAATTGGTGTTTCCACAACAACTTGTGGTAGTTCGGGGCTGCTGAAGTAAGCCCGCCATCCCGGCTTCAAGTGTGGGACGCTCACTTGGCACGCACATGGTGATTTTCAGCCGTAAATGAAACTGGGTCCGGCAGAACCACAACCAATATCCAGGTGCATGGACGGCGGACGAGGCAATGTGCGACAAGGCAAGGGTTGAGGCACCATTCCCACACCAAGCCAAGCCCGACATGATGTGCTTCAGACAATAGTCTTACAATCGAGGCACTTCTGCGAGCCTGGTCAGACAGAGAGGCAGAACTCCCAACGGTTACTACACAACCAAAGCAAAAAGCACGAAAATTGAAAAACCGATTGAAAGACCGAAAACACTGGGAATTTGTCTGGATATCCAGATTGCCGTTTCGTTTGAGAACCAGTTTTCACAACGAGTTCACGGAATTCACGGAATTCATCGATCGTGTCATCGATCGTAGAATTGACGACAGCTATGCCCTAACCCATGTTACTTGAATTCCCCACAGATCCACAATCCCACCACCACTAATCCGCGGAATCAGCAATCCCTCGCATGACAAAATGTGAAAATTCCTGGCAGTCGAAGTACCCAAACACCCAGATTTAAACCCATTTGATTAACAACGTTTCGTTGGAATAACAACCAAGTCATTGGAAGTCGGCCTCCTCGGTATGAAATATTGTTCACATACGTTTTTTTGCGGTATTTTCTACAGTCAGGCTATCGGATATGCAAATATCTAACACGCCTGTTTGTGCTTCCAAGGGTGAAGATGAATTCATGCAAGAAATCTTAAAAAGGACAACCTCCAAACTATGTCGATTCGATTACCAAACTCAAACTGCACAGCCAGCTTGGAAACAGATCTATATATCTATAAAAGAAAAACATTGCGTGAAAATGTTGAGATCGCAGTCATATCTACAATGCTTTGATTTAACATTGCACCATCACGTTTGGGCGTCAGATCGCTAGTCAGAAAATGCAATGCAACGTCATCAAATCTTAAATTGGCCTGCACGATGCTCCAAAGAACACGCGTTGCATAACATGCGCTCGTTTCAGCTTCATCTACCGCTTGCTCACCTGAACTTTCAGCATATCTGTTGAAAGTTCAACGAGCATTTCAGCTAGACGGTACGATACGGCTTCTCAACATTTCTCTGTCACTTCTATCTTTCTTTCTCATTTTAGTGTTTGAATACACGTTTAATTAGAATTAAGGTGTTGGGCCATCAAGCAAGCGCTTAATTACAGAATCACGAGCTCAAGCTCCGTCTGCCATGTCTTGGGCACCCGGCCCATCAAATTAGACAACAGTGCATTCCACTGATTGCAATGTGCAACAACCACCAGAGCTTCTGTGAAGCCCAGCCACCTCGATATGACCTAGCTCTGCACCCGGTCGATCAATCCTAATGCACCGGAGATTGCAATCACTTGCTCTGCTTGGCCACGATATTAAACCGATCATGCCCAAACAGCGGTACAGGTCTTGCATAAAGAGACATGTGAAAGCAACCGCACAGGTGGCGCCAGTACGGGAGGTACTCGGGCGGGGACGCGCACTGATTGTATGCGTGTGCAGCTTTGAGAAACCGTACATTTGTAAATCGTACATTTCACATGGAAACCCGTGTTTGTCATATGAACCCGAAGCCATGCACGCTTTCCTTGTCCGGTCAGAAATTCCAGATGATTCTCAAGGAACTGAGCCATTTCTTGCGCAATGAGTCCAACTTATTTCCCAGGGCCTTGAAGTCCAAGGCTTCGCAGAGCCCCTTGTTGTATGATCACTCCAAAGTCATGGAGTTATGTGAGTGCACGAGGCGATTTCTTCAACAAACCCTTGCCCTCCCAAAGTGTCCACGTCCCTTGTTCTCCATCCTGAGAATCTTGGCTGCCAGCTCTCAACCCATCTTGAAAGCACTTTCTTTTTCCTTTCCTTATTCTCAATTCTCTTTATTCTCTTTGTTCTCATTCGGGCCATCCCAAGCAGTGCGAAAAAGCGCGCACGCCAGATCCCCTTGCCAGCCGATAAAAACAGCCGATAGGATAAATCCCGAACCCAGTGAAATGGTGGTCACAATGTGGCCTCGCGACCACCACGCCCACCCACTCCACTGCAACGGCATTGACTAAGCCTTGGCCGTGCCCACGTCGGCGACAGCGCAGCATCGCAGTACCGCGCCCGCAATCTACAACTTCCCCCCCCGCGCTGTCTGCAGCGCACTTCCCCCGACGTCGCCTCCCGACACCCGAAGCGGAAACTTTGCTGCAAGGGCGAGTCGGGAATGGAGCTCCAGAACGGTACGCTGACCTGCCTGCCAATCGCCCCCCTTGCCGTCCCCCAGCTGAGGGAGGCCTTGGGCTTCCGATCGGCGAAGCGCCGCGCCGAGCACGGTCGGTGCCGTCCGGCGCGGATCGCCGCGCGCGAGGCTCGGCCCAGATGGCGAGTCGCGACGCGGGCGGCCGAAGCGGAGAGAGAGGCCGTGGCGGCGAGGCGGGAGGAGAACGGCAGCGGCCGCCAGCTGGTGGTCGCGGTGGACGACTCTGAGGTGAGTGGAGCCTTGCTGAGATGGCATGCCGTTGGCTTGCGTGGTTGACCACGTGGCTTTGCTGTCGCGGAGGGGGGGAGCGCGAGGGGGCGAAAGGGCCATGTTCGCCTGCGTAGTGAGCACAGTGGGCGGGGAGGAGAAGTGCGAGATGGTGAGGATTGACACGGGTCGACGTGAATTTGGGTGGCTGAATCATTTGTTTGGCAAGGAGGGATTTGGAAGGGGGTAGGAAGGGGGAGCGTCGTGGTTTGGATGTGGAGGCCGGTCTTGAAATGCGCTTGCGTCTTGCCGACGTCGATCGCTGCTGCCGAGTGCAGCCGAACCCGTTGAAGGGAATACCTCCGCGTAGCGGCGCTGGCGCTCAACGACTCGGGGTTACCAAGTGGGCATGTGTGGCGGCTGGATTAGGACCCCTGTGCTCTTTTCCGCTTCGATTGAGACATGGTTTTGCATCTCAGGAATCCGAGAAGGCGTTGAAATGGACCGTGGACAACTTCTACAGATCCGGTACGCAGAGTCCCGACACCAATGCTGCGGCACCCAGGCATTATGTGCATCGGATCCATGAGGCTCACAAGGATGGCGGCCCAATGATTGTGACAGCCCCCAAAACTTTTATCTGTTCTTACCTTGCATCACGGCCATCTTGTTGGAAACCAAGGGGCGCTGTGCGTGGGGCTGTGAGACGGCATGAATGACTAACCTCAAAATTTGCACTTAAACTGTTCCATGTCCACTTCCATGAATGGACGCACCCGCCATGTTAGGGTGTTGTGTCCCGTTGCAGACCTGATACAGCAGACAGGTGCTGGACCCTGTGCATTTTGAATTCTCGATCAGTAGTGTGCTAAAACATCTGGCTTGATTTTCAACATTTTCTGCATGCAAGCATGCTATGCTTTGTTGCAGGGTTCCAAGTATCCGGCATCTGACGGTATTGTGCTTGCTCCAGGGGACGTCATCCACATCCTCCACGTGCTTCCTTTCCTTCCTGGCCATGCTGCCTCTGGTGCGGTGTATTATTCGCCACCTCCTACGGATGACCTGCAAAAGCAAATGGTGCGCACGCTGCCAGCTGCAAGGATATGCCTGATGGCTGGCGTATTTCCAAAGGCCCTTTTCAACGCATCCTCCAAAGCACTGCTTACTCATGAACAGACACTTCCTGCCACCACCAGTCTTCCCGAAGAAGCACACTGAACACGGCCTTGAGCCATGGTTTGAATCAGCAAACATCGACTGACCCTCCCCAACATCCTCATGATAAGTGGACATTAATTGATTCCCTTGTGGCGATCACGACGCACTCCTTGTCCGCAGGAGGAGGACGCCCAACAGTTCATCGGCGACCGCTTCGTGCCCCTGCTTGACTCGTTGGATGTCGCCTATCACGTGGACGTCATACAGGAGGAGTCCTTCGAGACAATCGGAGAGGCTGTGTGCCACTCGGCGGTCGACTTGGACGCTGCCGCCATCGTCGTGGCCGCACACAGGAAGAGCACGCTGGCCAAGTTCATTTCAGGCTCGAGCAGCCGAGAAGTCGCTGGGAAGTCAGACTTGCCTGTGCTGGTGTTTCACGGATGACGCCTGAACGGGATTTCATAGAAAGGAAGCGATTGCCAAGAGTGATGAAAGTAGGCAAACGCGGGTGAGGCCTTTGGCTGTGGGAGGCCATCCACCATGACGCGTGAGCGCAAAATGGAGCCTCCTTCCTCCTGGGAAGAATGAGAAGAAGTTTTGTCTCTTTTATAAGCGCCAAGACGAAGACAAACTTGAGTTGCATTGTTGTGTAAGCGTTGGTGTGTTGTTGCTGATTATTGCTCTGTAAGCATTGTTGTGTAAGAGTTGGTGCGTTGTTGCTGATTATTGCTCTGTAAGTGTAAGTGTACTATTTTGCTCCGAGGAGGCCGAACAGGGGCAGAGGTGAGGCAGGTGTCGGAGCACAATGGCAGATTCGCTAAAGGGCGCTTGAGATGCACGAAAACATCTGTACCTTTGCCGCAAATGTACCCAGAAAGTTACATATGTAAAAGCATAATGCACTACGCATTTCTATCCCATATGTTCAAGAAATTGCTGATGTTCCGTGTCCCATTTGAGGGCCACTACTTCATGAAAGCAGCTTCTTCAAATGCAACTGTCAGGGACCTGTCTTGGCCCACGTGCTTGGCAGCAGAAATTGGCGCACGGTTTATCCCTGAACATCCAAGTCCTCGCCCTTTCCCAAACTGACGCTCAGTGGATGTGGATTGTACAACCATTTAATCTTAGAGTCATGACAATCACAGCGGTCGCCTGTCCAATAGACGTGAATCCTCCAATTAGTCGCTCGTCTCAGTCCGATGTACTATGAGCATGCATGAATTGAGTCGGCTTACACACTTATGAGTCAACTGTAGTCGTGGAAATTTGGCCAGCATTTCTGCAGTAATTTTCTCTCAGAATTGGTTTGCATCTACAAGGCACCTACACTATCCATGGTGCTTCGATGAGGCGCACCTGTCATAATCGCTCGATTTCTTACAAATTTGTTGATCCCTGGGTGAGCATTTATGCCTTTCTTAATAGTGCACGCAAGGGAAAGAAACTCAGCACACTGTCGCCGCATCCCCTCCTGCTTTGCACTGGTCCGAATAGCTGCGAAAAGCTGTAGTAGGAATTATCAACCACTGTCCATGCCACCAAGAATCGATCCTTGGTGGCGTCGACAGCGGTTGATAACTCGTACTACTGGTTATCGTGCAAACATCACCCATCGTTTGCTCACACTGTTGGTACCAAGGTCCCCGAAGTTTTGGTCCATTGTCTTTGGTGAAATGTGTAAGAAGAAGAAGAAGAAGATTTCCTACCTGTCACCGCTGTGGCATGTCCAACCATGTTCAGGACAGCCGCTAGAATGTAAGATGGCCACAACCAGGGGCGCGCATGTCTCCACCCACAACGGGGGCCATGAAATATGCAAGAGAATCGGCGAAGACCAGACGTCCATCCAACTCAAATGGAAACAAGACATAGCTGCACATGATCAATGAGACTGCCCATAGCGCATGGAATGGCGCCTCGGCAGCCGTTCGCCTGCCAGCAATGCCCAGCACATATGCCGGGCCAACGAGCCCGTGACGGCCTCCCGCCTCAGAATTCGGCGGGAGAGAGCGTGCTGTCCAGGCTGTGGCACATCCCCGGCTGACGGCCGGGAGGCAATCTGAACAATTTCAATCAGCAACGGCAATCCTCCGCCCCACACTGGGCTGATGTGCCAGCCGGGCCCTGGGGCCCGGTGGGCAGCCACACCTTGCTTCAGCCTCCCTCCTTGCAGCCTGGATCAACCGCGCAGTCACTTCGCCCACCACGCCTCCGCGCCAGTGGTTGCGGTTGGTGACCACCCTCCCGCCGCTCCCGCCCCACAAGACCGTCGGGTGGGTTTTGTCAGCCGGGTTGGGCGCGCCCTGGCGCGTCTGCTGTCCGCCGGAGGTCATTGATCAATCAAGGGCATTACATAAAAAGAAGGGGCGTATTAGGCTACCCCACACCCCGGCGCTGGTGGAGGAATCTTGGGCCGCGTAGTGCTGGCTTTTCGGCGGAGACCTGCCTCAGGCCGGACCGGGAGGCGGGCTAGTGGGCCGAATGTGCGTGTTATTGGCGCATCACGTGGGACACGTGCGCGCGTCAAGTATCCAACTCAGGGGGCTTTAGGGTGAAGGTGCGGCGTCCACCCAGGGCGTTTTCGCCAGACTCGCTCCTTCGCCGAGCCCCGCACGCGCAATCCCGCCGGCGGCCCGGGGACCTGTTCGACCATGAGGACGGCGCGCCTGGCCCTCGCCCTCCTGGGCGCCGCCGTGCTGTCCTGCGTGCGAGGTGCGCGCGAGGATCGTGGCGCATCGCCCGCGGTGATCGCCCGGCCCCGTCGGGCGGGCATGCGTCGCGTCGCCACGGGCGCTCGAGGCCGAACGCGCTGGCCGATTGCGGGCGATGGAGGATCGGGCCCCTCCCGCGAGCCCGCGGGCGCATACGAGGGTGGTACGCGGCTGTGGTCGGCCCCGCATGGGCCCTGATGGCGCAGATGGGAGGACTCCGCGGGTTGTGCCAGATACTGTTAAGATCCACAAGGCAAACGGGGGCACGATTGCAACGCAGGGCGCCACCAGTGCCTCGCGGAGACCCTCGCCGCCTCTCTCGCCGCTTCCCACCTTCTTTGCGCAGACGTCTGCCTGCCGTTGGCTGGATATCCGCGGCCTTTCCATCTGCGCGGGCGCGTCGATCTTGATGCGCGCGAGGCCGTGCCGTGCGGTGTTCGCGTCGGGATCGGGGCCCAATGGCGCGGAGGCCGGGGCGCTGTGCTGCGCTGGGAGCGAACGGTCGGGGCCCAGATTTCTGCCGGCCGCGGCATCTCCGTCGGAACGGCCTGCTTGATGGTTCCCTGTTGGTTCGGTAGCGCGGTACCGCAACCGATGCGGTACGCGGCGCCGCCTGAGCAGCATCTCGCCGTGACTGCGAGCGTGGGGGGATGGATGTGTTGCCGCGTTGGCGAGATGAGCTTTCAGATATGCACTGACAGGCAGGCGGGGCCGTCTGCGTTCTCCCTTGACGCTGAGGGCGCAGCCGTCGAGCTCGGTGCGCCGCACCGCGACCGGGCACGGTCGCGGACGCCCGCGCAGGGCGGCCCATTTGGGCGCGTGTGCTGCTGTGCGTTTTCGCCCGTCAGGATTGCGGCTTTGGCGGTGGTGCGTTTTGGTTCGTCCCCCCGTGAGCGATCGGGGCAAGTGTGGAAGTTCTCAGGAGGGATTGGAAAAGCCGGTCCGCTGGAACAGAGCAGAACGCGTGCTGTGTGGGAATTATCTGCCCACTAAAATAATGTGGACTTGGTCAACAGCCCTAGAAACTGTGACGGTCCTTCCCTGCACGATATGTTCGGTAATTGTCCAATCAGGAGGTCACCACTTTAGCTCGATCGTCTGCCGCCTGCCAGCTCGTTGATGGCCAACTTTTAGCCCTAGTTGGTGGCCCTAGGCCCTTCCGCCTGCAGCACCAGCCATTTTCCTCTCCGGCCGGAGGCACTGCTCGTCAAACTCTGCACACCTCTTTTTCTGCAGCCTCAGAGTGCAGGATGCGTGATTGGTGAACACGTTTGATAGAGCACCCTCAAGTCTCCTCATGGCCTGTGCACAGCTTTTGCATGGCTTGGACCCAATTCTGCCAGCTTCTGTTCATTCTGCAGCAAACCATAAGGTAGTTGGTCGCCTCAATGTTTTTGCTTCGTGCTGCTGGTTCAGTGGATGCTGCCCGCCCAACGATCGGGGAGCCAACCCAGGAAATGTCACTGTCCGATGAGCTGGAAGCGAAGAAGTACCATTGGGCGCTGTTGATCGCGGGGTCCCAAGGCTGGTGGAATTACCGCCATCAGGCCGATGTGTGCCATGCCTACCAGGTTCTGAAGGCCAACGGCTTGGCAGACGACCATATCATTGTCATGGTGTACGATGACATCGCCGGCGATCCCAACAATCCGTACCCAGGAAAAATATATAACAAGCCAGGTGAGGGGGGCACAAACCACGTTGTGCATTCATGGCAGGTAATTTTCTGTGCAGGGGTGGCAGTTGTAGTGGTGTGCACGCGTGGCACATGGAGGCCAAATAGCAGAAATGCCTATTGGACTGTTGAGCCTGCTTTATGCATATCTCTGCCATCCCACATCATCTGGTTTGAGCTGTGGCTGTGAGCAGTGCTTGACCCGATCCCACACTTGTCCACTGGAGCAGTCTAATTTGATGCCATCCAGGGTGGGGATGCTAGTCTTAGGTCAGCAAATAGCCCTGTCCTACATCGGCTGGAAGTCTATTAGATGCAGCAGGGGAGAAATCTCAGTCTCTGGCACATACACATATGTTCCCTGCTGACAAACTACTACAATATGGTGTGGCAATATGCTGTGGCCCAAAGTACCCCTTTTGAACCTGTGAGCAAGTGAAGTTTCGACCCTATTATGAAGAAGCTGGTTTGTTGGGGCGAATCGATGAGGCTATACTCGTGAAATCCGTCACGTTATATTCGTTGGCCTTGTTGAGGAGGATGACTAGCTGACTGAGCTGTTCGCAACAAATGTGAACTGAAGTTGATGAAGGCGGAGAACGCCATGTACAGCGGTTCCAACAGTGTAGAGATCCTATTTTCTCGGTCAAGCACTGCTAAAGATGTTGTTCGCGCATCGCTCAGACCCTAACTCGCTACCGAGCTGCTCCCAAAAATGCTTAATTGCTCATGGCTCACGAGTCTGCTCCATAGCGACTGTACATGCGTCTCTGCAGCTGGTGCCATGTTGTGGCAGACTCCTGTTGGCCGCCTTGTCATTGGCATGGCCTCCCCGGATCCGAATCCATCCGCATGGATTCCCAGCTGTACATTGGGTTTGTCAGACCAATCTACGACGCCATTGGCAGTCGGCTCACGCCGGCGACAGATGGTGTCTGTTACTAATGGCCGTGGCTGGAAGGGATCTCCAGGCCCGACGCAAGGATCCCTTGGTCGTGCCATTACGACGGCAGCCGAGGGCTTCCGGCCGGGGCGCAACGGTTCCCGTCCGACGCTTGTGCCGCGCAGCACCGGAACTGACGGCGCTGCCCATCCGCTTCGCGACCCTGTCCTGGATGTGGATGCGACCTGCGGGCGCTGGCCTTCGGTTCCCACAGCAAGCCCGGGTTGGCCGCGGCTGTTCCGCAGCCGTGTCTTGTCATGTGTTCAGGCAACTGTTCCCAGTTTCGGGGGTGCGGGGTGACCACGCACACAATATCCCCAATGGCAAGCTGTGGTCTTGCGCTATTTGCTGGACGCCGCGATCCCTGGCCTGATTGTTGCGGTCTGCTCGCAGGCGGCAACGACGTCTACCCGGGCTGCGCGAAAGACTACACCGGTGACGACATCACCCCCGCTACCGTCCTGGCCGTCCTGTCCGGCAACGCGGAGGCCGTGGCGGGCGTCGGCAGCGGCCGGGTCGTGAACTCAACGTCCTGCGACCGCATCTTCGTCTACTACTCCGACCACGGCGCGGACGGCATCCTGGGCATGCCCACCGACGACTTCATCTACGCGGACGCCCTCAACGCCACGCTGAACACCATGGCGCAGGCCAACGCCTTCAAGGAGCTGGTGATGTACATCGAGGCCTGCGAATCGGCATCCATGTTCCAGGGCATACTGAACCCGGATATGGGCGTGTACGTCATGACGGCCTCCAACTCCGTGGAGAGTTCTTGGGCGACTTACTGCCCGGATCCTGAGGCCCTTGCGGCCGTGACGGCGGCAGGCCAGATGCCGGGGGCCGAGCCCACCGCCCTGGGCACCTGCATGGGCGACCTGTTTAGCGTGGCGTGGATCGAGGACACGGAGGACGAGAGCATATCCGACGAGACGCTGGGGAGCCAGTACAGGGCCGTGCGGGCCCGCACCTCCAACAACGGCACCTTCACCTTTGGCAGCCACGTGATGCGGTTCGGGGAGCAGAAGCTGGATGAGTACCCCGTGGGCGACTTCATGGGGCCCTACGCGCTGCCGCCTAAGGTCGAGGCTGAGGGCGCTGAGGTGGCGCATCGGTCGGAAGCGGGGGGTGATGGGTGGATCCATGCGCCGCAGAGGGACGGCCTGCTGGTGCATCTGATGCACCGCGTGGCCAAGGCGGAGGCCAACGGAGAGAACGGAGGAAGGGAGCTGGACGATCTGCGATCGGCGCTCGAGGCCCGCCACAGGGTGGACAGGTCCGTGGAGGCCACGGTGAGGTTTCTGGTCGCTACCGGGGCCGTCGGTGAGGGGGCCGATCCCACCGGCGAGGCGCTGGTGTCGATGATAGTGAATGACAGGATTGGGGACCCTGCGGGCGCACTCTTGGAGGACTGGGACTGCCTGAGGGCGCTGGTGGCCGCCTGGCGGGAGCGATGCGGGCGGCTGGACGACTATGGCATGAAGCACACGCGCGCCTTCGCCAACCTGTGCAACGCCGGCGTGGGGATCGAGGAGTTCCGGGCGGCCGCCGGGCAGTCGGATTGCCAGGCAGCCGCACAGCCGATGCCCGCGGACGTCATTCTGACGACTTAGGGGGTACCGGGGAGTGGGGCAGGGCTGCCGTGCACGAAGCCAAGGTGCGGATTGGTCTGAGAATGGATGCGGGGGTGCGGGTTCTTCGGGTGACGTCGGGCAAGGGGCGGGCGTCCTCGGCAGCCAGTGCAGCCCCTGGGTGAAGTGGCTGCAGGGCCTCAAGAAACGGGCGACAAAGGCGGACGTCTGATTTGCTGCTGGCGGTGTCTTTGCGGCGGGGTTTGTTGGCTGTCGGGGGCAGTGTTGGTGGGGGAATAGGTTAGGAACTGCGTAGGACCCTGATAGGTGGGATAGGAACTCGAGGCCCCGGGAGTGCGGGCCCTGGACGGGGTCGAGCGGATGAGCATGAGAGATTGGAGAGTCTATGCAAAATAATGCAGGACGCCGTCTATTCTTGGTAGGAGTTTGTTCGGATCAAGGCAGTGCAGGACGTGCGCTCTGAATGTACTTTGTAGTGGCTGATGGCGGATGTGCGCCGAAGGGCGCCCGTTTTTAACTCAAATGAAGTTTCAGTACCGTGGTGAGGGCAGCTGCGCCCTTTGGTTTCGCAGCTTGTGGACACTGTGTGTGACCGTCCCCCAGCTCTACTCGGTCTGGATGCAATATGGCATATCAGCGCATCCAGGGAACAGCATGCGTGGCTCACAGAATGCTTGCCCTGCGTGCTGCAATGTCAGCATACGTCACAACGTGGGCAAAATATAGCCACGCCAGATGATAGGTATTTCCATGTGATACACCTCTGAGAGGGGGCAGGGGGCATGAAACGGAGAGGCATCCCCGGCGCTCACCAACGCATGTGCAGGGATGGTTGTGGTTGTCCCACCCCTGACAGGCATCTTCTGGGAGTTTGTTATGCTGGCAGGATGTGAACTCCAGATGCTCAAGCATGGTGAAATGCCCGTGAAAAGCGATTCAGGGTCTCCAGGCCGAAAGATTTGCTGCACATTGATTGACCTTGGCCTCACTCACTGAGGCGTGCACGTGTTGCCAGGAGGACAGGCCCCAAAATTGCCTGCCCTTCAACAGGAACACACACAACTGCCCTGACATTTGCATGAATGACAGTATGCAACCTGTGTTCTGCCCAATCCGATATGGGCATGAGTTACTAAAGACTAAACTACATGGACATGGACATGTGTTTACTCCAGACTGAAATGCCTGCAGAGTGCAAGGGTGCCATTTTCACACAGAAAGCATGCTTCCATCGCCATCGACCAACTGTTGAGTGCAAGGAATGACCAACCATCTATCAGTGTACCTGATGCCAGGTACATATATCGTGTAGCATGCAAGGTAATGAAATCCAAGGCAGCCTTCAATGAATGGCTCCACAAGCAACATTATTTCGTGGCTCCAAATCTTACAAGAATCTCGGTGCCACGGGGAAAAATACAACATGAGCCACCATCCTGCATATTATTCCAATAATCTTGGCGTCATTCGAACCCATTCATTTTGAACATCTGTCTTCTCGACCATATTCTCGCATATTCTCAATGCCAATAAAGCGACAGAAAAAAGGCATAGAAAAGGCCGGAATGCCCTCCTGCAACCATCGAACCTCTCGCGAATACACACACCCCGGCCCCGGCCTACACAAATTTCGTTCCTTTGTAGCGAGTGCGGAGAACCTACTCTCCCTTCTTCTGCAACCATCAACGGTGTGTACCCATAGGGCAGGCGTTGCAGCTCCCAGTGCGTTCCCCCACTGCCGCAACCCGACGCGCACCCTGGTGCACGTGGATCGGCTGTTCCATTTCTGCAACAAAAAGAAACCCGCGGCCTAGCCAACCAGCCACGCTCCCGGGTCGTCCTCGGATGACCACCCCTGCTGGTGGACGCTCACCGCCCCCACCAAGCCAGCCACCTCGTCACCCCGCTCCCCGCACCCAGCAGGCTCCGCAGCGCCATTCCAGCAAACGGCCAGTCCAGGCGGATCAGCGCCCGCGGTGTCCCTCCAACCCTCGAATGCCGACCTCTCCGAATCGCGCTTCAAGTCGCAGACGGCAACCGGTAACCCGGTGGGCGTGCCCGGCCGCGAACATCCAATCAGGCGTTCCCGGCCCCCCTCGCCGTCAGCGACGAACATCCGCGTGATTCCGATGACGGTCCCGGAGCCGCGCTTGTGGCAGTGCGTCTCCCACACCTCCGCGCCCCGCCGTCGCCGCCACCGCCGATCCTCCCGGAGCCACCGCCGCTCCGTCTCGCGCACCGCGCTCACCACCCGCCTGTCCGCGGCGCGGCGCCGGCGGCGCCGCGCCCTGCGTTCGGCCTCCCGCCGCTGCTCCTCGAGCTCGGTGGCCTCCCAACCCCGCCACTCCCCCCTCGCCTTGGCCAGCGCCCGCATGAGCCGATCGTCGAAAGTGTCCGGGTCGGGGGGGGTGTGGCGGAATCTGGGTCGTGACCTGGGCTGTGCCTCGCGCTGCGCCGCCCTGCCCAGTCGTTTTCTCGCCCGCCGGAAACTCATTTGGACGGCAACGGCCAGCTCCGCGGCCAGAACCGCCAGAAGGGATGTCAGGGTGACCGTGCCGCCCGCGCGGGGCGCCCCGTCGCCGCTGCCACCCTCACTCGCGGCCACCACGCCCCAGCCCAGAGCGGACGCCAGGACGGCGCAGCACGCCATCAGAGCCAGCCGCAGCGCATTGGCCCTCCCCGCCGCCCAGGAATCCGTCCCGCGGGCCCCGGCAGATCTCACCGCGCCCTCCAACCCCCAAACCATAACACGCCAAAAGTTCCCGGGCCCTTCCCCGTTCGATTCGTCCCTTCAGCCGGCCCTCCTCCGGCTCATTTGCCGCCGCTCCCGCGGCTCCTCTGCACCCCTCCCGCTCTCTGCCAACGCCTCCCGAGTTTCTGGCCTCCGGGTACTTTCTTTCCTGCCCGGCAGCCCAGCCCACCCCCAGCGCCACCCGGCGGGAGTTGAGTGGAGTGATTTGCATGAGTAGGCGCGCTGGGGCCGGCCATTGAGTCATGGAGCTGACCGCTGGCTGCGTCGGTGGACCGCGGGGCTGACCTGGAGCACGGGCCGGCGGCCCACGGTGGCAGGCCATTGCATCCTCCCGCCACGCTGTCGCCCGGAAAATGACCCTTGAATGGCTGAAGGGCGCCGCTGGTAGGAGGAGTCGCAGGCGTTGGGGAGAGGCAGGACACCGATCGTGGGAAGAACCGCTTGACGCGGCGGAGGACTCTGCCAAATGTCGCCCAGCGGTTTCCATGAAGGTTGCGAGCTAAATGGCTAGTGCCCATGTCCTTATGGCACCTGCGCTTTTTCGTGTTGTCTTGCAAAGTGTGCCGGAGGATGCCGCTGTACTAACTTCGCCGTCATGTTGCTGCTTCAGTCAAAGATCAAAGTCACACGTGACCAACGCATGGCAACTGAGTGAGTGACAAAACACCTGAAGGCAAGTCAGACAATGGCATGGACAGCATCTGAGCGTTGGTAACAATCTGTCGAATGGCCATCATGTGTGACCGCCAAATATGGCTGGTGAGTCACGGCCAGGTGTGTGCTTGGATCAAAGCACGTGCTCCTCCCAGATCCCAATGCGAAGGGATCCTAGTGACACACAACAACCGATTGCTAATCCAGCTACAAGGGCACAGATCAACTGGAAATGACAAGGACTGCTGACTGGGCCAGCGACCACACCCGTCACAGGCTGTGATGTGATGGGTTCGGTGCTCCTTTCCTGCCTAATCTGACCACGCCTTACACGATCAGAATTCCAAATGAAACTCAATGGCAAGGACACGCCAACCATCGTACCGCTGTGGCGACTACGCCGCGGCCTGGGGCATGCGGTGGGCAAATTTCTTTAGCCAAATTGGCCAGCTGCAGTGATTCTCTGCACATGAATATGAACACAAAACACACCAACAATGAGCACAAGACACACCAAACCAATATACACACTCTTTAAATAAGCCTTGCAACTCTCGCTGCCAATATAGGACCGTAGGCAAATAGATTCACACAGATCAACGTCAGCAGGGCAACGCCAACTGCTTTCCAAATCTGGACCAGTTGGTAGGTATTTATACCAACTGCTTTCAAATGTGGACCAGTTGGTAGGTATTTGCGAACACACTTATCCAACACATTATCAGCACACACTTTTACTTCAGTTTTTTCTTATTCTGTGTGCACTTTGCACAACTCAGCTATCAGCAACTCTTGAAGACAGCTCTTTCCAGCTCTTTCGCAATTGGTGAGTCTGATTCCGAGTCAGCGACTGCCTCTGAGCTTCCTGTGTGCTTTTCTGCAGGTCAGCCTTCACAGGAGCTGGAGGACACTGTGATGATGCAATTTTGCGGCAGGAGTTTGGAACCTAATTTCCTTGTTCAGTTCTTTGAGACTTTCCTCAGCCTGGCTCATGCTATGACCGGCATTGGTTTTTCAGAGCTTTACTGAATGGACACCGGGGAACTCAAAGGGAATGTAACTATCAATTGTAATCAACTTTTCTGCTTTCAAATCAATTATATGCGCAACAACGGTCACTGTGGTGCCCACTTAATCTCGCTTGCTATCACCAGTAAAGTTTGCAATAGACTCGGCAAGTTTCGGGTATTCAGAAACTAGCAACACGGAATTCCATAATGGCAGACAACCTGTCTGCCAACTTCACAACATGATTCTGGGCTTGTCCAACACTTGTTATGAATGCACACTATGTAAAGCACAACTTTAAATGACCTCAGCATGGGGTCCAGCAACAAGTGGCTTGCCAAAACAACCACAATTACTTGCAACACTTCAACAATAACTCAGCACTCTGACTTGGATACTTGGTGCCTCCAATAAACGCCAATGTTCCATTTTGGGATGTTGAAGTGACTCCTAAGGGGTCAGCACCCCCTACACACTTCCCAACCGTTCTTAGTCACCACAAGAATGCAACAACAATTTTTGGAAATGCAACTTGGGCTGTAAGCACACAACCCTATCATGTATTATAGTAATGTGTGAATATATTACAAGTTAACTACAACTCAGCACTCCAAATATTTTTGAGGGTGTTTTTCTGGGGCCCCGTAGGCTTCCCAGTCTATTACGCTATGTGCAATTATTTTTAAGATGCGCTTGGGGCCCCACAAGTTTTCCCAATTATACACACCTATAAACAGCTACACTTTAGAAGCGCTTGGGGCCCCATAGGTGTTCCCAATAAGACACTTCCCTAGTGTTTTAGAGCACTCACATAATGGAGTTGAGGGTTACTCACAAGCTACTCACACACAATCAAAAAACACACACACAGAGAACAACCCTCCATGGGTTGTGACCTGCACTTAATCTTTGACTCAATCAAGTAATTATTATAATAATTATCCGGTTGGTTCCTTAGAACCACTTTTTGGTCAGCTATGCTAGCAACATCAAGGGATGCCGTTCCCTCCTATTTATAGTCTGCGGGGCTACTATCCCCTCTATGAATATTGCCTAAAGATTCTCTAGTATATTCCTCTCTTCAATTAGATCATATAAATATCACTTTAATCACTTGACTTTCCCCCTTTTCACTGCCCAGATCAATATATTTAAATAAAATCCCCCTAATTTGCAGCCTTAGGTTAGGTAGCTTACCAAAGGAGCATAGCTTCACCCTAGTTACTTAGATTCTTTTAAACCTTCGTATACTCCTATCAAATTCCATTAGTACACAAATACAATGTTATAATTTAGTCACACTTTTTGGTTTGGCTTACTAGTATCATCCCGTTAAGCCAACTGACTACCAAACAGCTCTATTTACTCAAACACACTTTATGATACGAAAAGTCTGTGGGTGTGGGGCGCCTGCCCTCTTTGAGCCGCGGACCCGCCTCGCCGGGCACCTAGGTCCTTACGGGGACCTAGGCAGGACCACCCCTCCTACTCCCATATCCTTATAAGTATAAGGGTTACTGTAGGACAAGGAATACAATACGATCTTGGGTAGGGCGTCCCCCACACCAAGGGCCAGTAGTAGGGCGTCCCCCACATCAGGCCGGTGCGCGTAACATTCGTCCCCCTCAGGGAGGTGGGGCGTCCTCGTCCCAATGTATATGGATATGGGAGCAGAAACATTATGTATGTGGGAATAGAACTGGTTGTGCGATTTGCCACATGCCCAGTTGGCACGGTAACCACACATACATTATGTAAACTATGGTGAAGAGAAAGAGTGGTTGGCTTTACATGACCTCCCGGTCTTCACAACCCTCATTAAAACTCTTCCTCAGCCACATGGCTGGAATGTTCGACCTTCCGGCCTGTCATCTGTGACCCCGAGAATGGGAACCACCAAATGCCCATGCCGGTGGGCGTCGGCTTGGTGCGGGACCTCGTCCTCGCCCGCGGCCACGCACACGCCCAGCTCCTCGAGAGGCTGGCATGAGCGGTTCATCAATGTCTAGTCTTTCTCCGTTCAAGATCGCAATGGACATGGCGTTCATGTGTCCAAATTGCGTCTTGGCACGGGGAGCGGTGTACCTAGTGTTCTTCTGGGCCCATCTCAGGAGAACCTGTCAAAGCATAGTCACACATGAGCATGTTTTAGTATGTACATCCCGTACTTTCACGCAGTTTGCATTTACATCACAGGGGTTCTGCCATTTTTAAATGCTTGAACCAGTTCCTGTGCATTTGCAACTGCCTTTGCTGATTCCCAGCTGTTATGCTCATGTCCATATCCTAGCCATTTGACAAGGTACTCAACATAGTTTTTGCGTCTCCCACGCTTCTTAATCCTTTTGTTAAGAATACGTTCAACTTCATACTCCAGTTCACCTTCGATCTCGATAGGTACTGGGGGTGGCTGTACTCTGCCACTTGCCTTATACGGCTTGATTTTCGACACATGAAATACTGGATATATCCTATGCATGCTTTCTGGGAGTTCTAGTCGATATGCGACGGAACCTATCCGGTCGAGGATGGTGAAGGGCCCAATCCACCTCGGTAATAATTTTCGAGTTCCAGGGTGCTTGAAGGTGATATGTTGTGTCGAAAGGAGGACGTCATCTCCTTTATTAAACGACACTTCTCTCCGATGGCGGTCAGCATGCTTTGACTGCCTATCTCGTGCTTTTTCCAAGCACGCCCTGGCCTCTTTCAGCGCTGTTTGGACACGGTGATCAAATCGTGTCACTGCTGGTAATCCCTCCATGAGGGGTATACCAGACTGCCTCAAATAAGGCTGTTGTGCCCTCTCAATGGCCACTGCCAAGCCGCGGGCATTCGGATTGTCATAGCCCTTTAAAGGCTTCCGAATTTGCACACCAAGAGCTAAGGGACTCTTTGGGTGCCTCCCGTAATTCAGATAGAACGGGGTCTCTTGGGTAGAACTGTTCTTCGAGTTGTTCATCGCAAACTCGGCCATGGCTAACAGTTCATCCCACGCGTCATGGTCAGAATGCGTATAGCTGCGTAAGTAATCCTCCAGAATCCGATTCATGGCTTTGGTCTGGCCATCCGTCTGTGGATGGTACGCAGTGCTTATATTGAGCTGAATCTTCCACCTCTCGGCCAGGTACCGGTAAAACCTGGAAGTGAACCGAACGTCTCTGTCGGACACTATCTGAGAGGGGAGGCCGTGGTGCCTTATCACATTCTGCACCAACTGGTCAGCTACTCCTTCTGCGGAGAGGTCGGTGGTCGTGGCTGCTAAGCGGACCATTTTGGTCAGTCTATCGACGAATATGACGATGGCATCATGACCTCCCTTAGTTTTTGGCAGTTGAGTGATGAAGTCCATGGACAATTCAGTCCATGGCTCCCCAGGAATGCCCAGTGGCTATAATAAGCCTGGGGTCTTTTGACGAGGATACTTAACCTATTGACAAACCAGGCAAGTATCGACATACAACTGTACCTCTCGTCACATTCCTGGCCACCAGTAATGCCGCTGGATCAAGTCCAGGGTCTTGGCTTGACCAAAGTGTCCCGCACTTGGATGGTCGTGAGCCAACTGGCAGATCTCAGTCCGCAGACTGGCAGGTATATATACCTGATTGCCTCGCAGCCACAACCCGTCTGTGCAGCGCATCTCTTGCTGCTGTCTTACAGACGTAAGCTGGGGATCTTTGCCATAGGCTTGACGGATCCTGGAAGCTAGATCTTTGGCCTCTACCGTCTCTCCTGCCTCTCTTTGGCTTCCCCGCTTATGCATTACTCTTAAGCCACATACAACCAGTTGACTTTTCCTCCTCGCTACCTGCTCATCCGGCGATGGAGGAATATGAGAGAGTGGATCAGCCACATTCTTTCGTACTGGGCGATATTCCCAGTCAAAGTCAAACTGTTGTAAGATTTCCGACCACCTGGCCTGTCTCCGGCTCAGCTAGAGGTGGCCCCATCTGTCCGTCCCCAACAGAATTTGTTTGGCTCCATTAAAATTCTGTACAATCAACAGAATTTATGAGGGAGCCACAGAGAAAAAAGCCGTTTTACAGAAACGGGTAGGGCCATACTGACGTCAGCATAGACAACTACAAAAATCCACACAGCCTTACAGAATGAAACCAAGTGTTACAGAATTCGCGCCGCCGTCTACGGATGATAGGCACCCACAACAGAACCGCTGACCGGACCACAAAGGTCGACAGAATTCCATAAAAAATCGATGGCAATCGCTGCCAGGAAAGGCCCGCACTTATGATTTATAGTATGCTGTGATGATGTGTTCTGTGTGTGTGCTGCCTCCAGCCAAGTACCGGCAGCGATCGCTGCTGGGAAGGGCCCACACTTATGATTTATAGTATGCTGTGATGATGTGTTCTGTGTGTGTGCTGCCTCCAGCCAAGTACCGGCAGCGATCACTGCTGGGAAGGGCCCGCACTTATGATTTATAGTACGCCGTGATAATGTGTTCTGTGTGTGTGCTGCCTCCAGCCAAGTACTGGCAGCGATCGCTGCCGGGAAGAGCCCGCACTTATGATTTATAGTATGCCGGGATGATGTGTTCTGTGTGTGTGCTGCCTCCAGCCAAGTACCGGCAGCGATCGCTGCTGGGAAGGGCCAGCACTTATGATTTATAATACGCCGTGATAATGTGTTCTGTGTGTGTGCTGCCTCCAGCCAAGTACTGGCAGCGATTCGATACGCCTCTATTCGCGACAAGCTTCCAGAATCTCAAAGTCCATGACGGATGGCAACGGAATGCCAGGAAAGGGAACGGAAAAAAAAAACATCTTTACAAAAATTGGTGGCTGCAAACACCCCCTTGACGGACAGCTCCAGAGCCAAAAAACTGGAAGCTGACGTGGCATGAACGGCAACAGAAAACCGGCCCCGGCAAAACAACAGAAAAGTGACGGACGGATTTTTTGTCTTGAAAAAAAATACGGACAGAAAATAACAGAAAAAAAGCTGAGCGGCCATGTCTACGCCCACCTAATCGACCTACAAGTACCGCCACCGATCACAAACGCCCGTGGACTGCATGGTATTCTTTCATAAAGTTCATGTTCTTCCCAACAAGCATGAGTGTGATCGAAAGCTACCTCACCAATCAAATTAGATCAAACGATTCCAAATTCAATCATAGAAATGGCAATAAGAAATTCTGATAAGTATGTCTTTTTTCCTTTTGCCATAAAGTGCCAATATTTATGGAAAGAAGTCCGCAGTGGCTGTGTAGATGCCAGGTCAATGCCGCTTCAGTAATAACGACATCCTGGCATGAGTAAACTTTGCAAGGCTTTTAGCACTATTTTCATGCAGCAGTGGTTTCTTTGGGGGGAGCGGGAGGGGGGGGGTCTCATGCAGCGAATCACCATTTTGTAATCCATACCAGTCGCTAGCCATGAAACATAAGTGATCCGCCCAGTGAAACGGTGGTCATTGTGTGGCTAAGCGAACATTGCTTAATTGTTTAGAGGGCGTATTCAGGAGAAGTCTTTGAAAGCCTTCGATTTACTTAAGGAAGAATGGCCATGGTTGGTGACGGGATGGGCCCAAAGAGAGGCTGCTTTACCGGTTAGTGATGCTTCCATACCGCTCCCATCTGCCCCCCCAGCCCCGATTACCACTACCTTTCGCTTCCTGCCGCTCAATGGGGCCAAATTACCGCTCAATCCGCTCCTTATCATTATCTGCGTCGCTAATTTGGGGTTATTTTATGGACGGTAGCACGGACCGCTAATTAGCGGACGGCTGGGCCGACCTCTAGTGGTTTAGTGCTTGCCAAACACCCTCAACTCTATCTGGATCCCCAGCGAATAAGCCCGTTGTCACAGCATCGAAGATGGTAGAAATTGCCGCCCTCTTGGATCTCTGATGCGAGGACTTGCCACAAGCGGAAAAGGCAAACGCCTAACAAGCTCAAGCTTGGGGTCTGTGCATGCTATCATTCTAAGGCTGTGCTATAACTTATCTCTAACATAGCACTTCCGAGGTCGGTTGATCTTTGAATCGATGCTTTCGTGTGTGGCTGGGCCCACACTCCCAAAATTGGCTCTAGCGGCCAATTTGTACGTGCGGTCCACAACCCTTCCCAATCTGCGTAATCTCTTCTTGTGAGAGAGACACAAAATCATCGACCTGACCATTCACTTCGCGTTCCACCTTTTCAATTGTCGAGGCAGGTGTCGACTTTGCCACCCTGCCAGGGAAGCCATTCCCCTAATCGTCCGCCGTTGGTTAGGGTGATGGCCATCACATTCCTTCGCACCGCTTCCAGGGGCTTGGGAGGCCTTGCGCGGTATCTATCACAGCAACAATGGCGTTTTAAAGGTCAATGTCCAGAAATCTGGGCCGGGAATGCATCCCCGAACTGGCCAATCGATCTCGAATTAGGTCAGCGAAGCCACGGCGATTTCCACGATCAAGCCCACCAAGACATGTTCCCTACCGCTTTGCTTCTTTGCGGGGACCCCTCCAAGCTTTTGTCCAAATGGCATGAATATTTTTGCGCGATAAACGGCTGTTTCGGTGACTTTGTTGAAAACGGGTGGGTTTCTGGAGGGAGGACCCTATTACAAAGTGCTGCCAAATCATCAACACTTAACGGATTGACCTGAAATTTTGACCGTATACTCTCAAAACATAGAAATACCATTGGGGGAATTTCATTGAAAAATGAAGCATTTGTGATGGTGAATTAGGGCAGCAAAACCATAGTGGACAATTAATATTGGATGGAGGAAACATAATGTTAACGTATAATATTTGCCAAAGCTTCCGAAATCTGCTTCCATTTTCTAAGAGTTAAATGATGTGTCGTTAACGCTCAAAAGCATTGCACATATACGTTCACACTTACACTTGTGTGGATATATCCTTTTCCGCATGTTTGTATTCGTATCATTTTAGGTCGATAGCGGCGCTCCTGATTGTATTTGCATTTACATTTGCATTAGCATTTACATCAAATAACATGTTACATGTTATATGCTATATGTTATATGTTCTGTCACTACTCATCATAAAATAAATAATCGGGAACTCTACAAGTACGATGGCTTCAAAGCAGGGGCCCAAAATCATCGAATAGAGCAGAAAGCGAGCAATATGTGTGCGTTTCTGCAACGAAACATGAAAAGCAGAAACCAGTTCACTTCTGGTATGTGGCTGATGCTATCCGTGCCTTACCTGGGTATGTTTGGATTGGGCAATGGGTCGTCAGGCGACGGGTCCGAACATCGCTGTCACTGTCGCTTTTGCCACCGCATCCATTTTGGCCGTCGTCGTCACTGTCGTTGACCCAGTCAACGTCATCTCATAGGTCAAATCATCGAGGACTGCATGCTTGGAGGAGTGTAAGTCACGCAAAACGAGCTGCAAGGCGTCCCCACAACATACCAAATAGAAATCTGGCCGCTGCCACCCTGTTTTGTCGAATTTATTGATGACCACGATTATGGAGCATTTGTCAGGAATCAGCTCCACGAGACTCTTACATGTGATATTTCTTGATGCCAATGACACTACTCCGTGCGTCAGCACCACGCAGCTGTCGCATCAATGCGTGTCAAAAGTTAATTCAAGAAAAAGACTAAAATAACGCCACAGTGACTAATGCATGCGCAAGGATCGATGTACCGGGCTAGTGTGCCTCTCCCCAGCTTTACCAGTCTCGTGGAGCGATTAGGGGAAGGTCCGAGTTCGGTTAGGAAAACAGGAGCAGTGTTCATGAGCAGGGATTGAAGAACGGGTTGGGCAAGGGAGCGGCTGCCGAGTCTTGTCGTTGTCTGAAGGGATGAGGGTTGGTCCCAGTTCGATTGGGCAACCGGTGACATACAGATGAGTACTGCCGTATTGACTAATGTTACTTTGTTCATCGGTTGGAAATACGGATACGTTCTAGAGCAACAATACGGCAAAATACGTGAATTATCCTGTACTTTTGTGTTTGGGCCTAAAAATGCGCTTAAACATGCTGCAAAAATTTCTAAATTTCAGCCTCAAACGGCATTAAAATGTCGATCAGTGACATCTATCCTTCAAAAATACCATTCGTTTAGCATCCATACCCGACCCATCCTTGGCATCCTCACCCACTGCCTCCACAATAGCAACTGCGTCATCAGGTTTGGGGACCTAGAGCATCGCCACCACCCCATCGGCACATCCATCTCCCTCCTGATGTGATCATTCCTGACGTGCATATCGCATGTCCGTGGGATCCGTGTTGCAGGTCTCATCCATTAATTGACCAATTTACGGGCATTTAACACAATTGTCGTAAGCTACATCTAAACATGCGCGTATTTTTCCACAAGACAAGCGTATCATTGTGTACTTTATTTGGACCCAGACGCACTTCACAACGTCTTCTTTCTAACCATTTGGCATTCCAATACACGCCCACCACATACTGTGCCAGCATGGAAGAGCTGGCCATCATCTTGGCAATTGACCCAGTGCACGCCTCGTGTGCATACCTCATAGATTTGATAATATATTATCAAGTGAATAAGAGGGCAGTCTACTACATATCGAACAGTCTATTAGGTCTACTACAACAGTAGACGTCTTTTCTTGACGGTGCAGCTGGACTCCCTATTCGGGCCGTGCGTTTCTAATTCAACACTGCATTTGAACTTGCGGCAGAGGGAGCGTATTGCTTGCTCATCTCTTCTGCACCTGGCACGGGCGCACACAGATCCAACGGATCCGCCGCAAGCAAGTTCGGCATTCTTCTGGTCAAATTCACAGAGAAGCCTCCACATGTTTTGCAAATCATTCAAAATCCCACGTTCGAGGCAGTGAAGATATCCCACGATGTTTTGAAAGTCTTGGTGCAAATGGCAGTCGGAAAGCGCAAGTCCTAAATATAGAAATTGTGCATTCATTTTCTCCATACATGGAAGATCTGCCATGTAGCCTGCGGTTAGCATCCGATTTTGTTCGTACCACTCACTTTCCATTTATTTATTGGACAATCAACGCAATAGAAAGGGTAAAAGAGAGGGGGTCGGAATTTGCGCTGAGGCGTTCAGTTCCGCCGGGAGAGTGGCGCCCATGTGCGACACCCGTGCAGCAAATGGTAGCCCGACTGCACCTACTTGCCAATGTGCAGCTTCGAAAGCAAGCCTGAGCGTGCCTTCACAAGTGTGAGCAGCAAAAAACAGCTGCGGCAAAAAAAAGATCCTCCGCGCCGCCCAGTGCTGGGCGCCCCGCCCATGTAGCTGGAGTGGAGGGTGAGCTTGCTGTTTGGAACGCCCTGATGCGGGGATATGGATTGCGATCTGCGACAAGCACCTGCTGCAATCTTGGACAGCAACGCTGCTCCCACGTCACCTTTAAAGGGTGTTGGCACGATTGAGCCGTCAAAACACAGGGCCTGAAAATGCACTTCCCGAATGCGCAGAATAGCGTGGCGTGGTTTCAAACGTGCCATTTGTGCTCAAAAGTACTGAGAGAAGACTTTCAGTTATGTTCCCAAGCATTGGATGTCTCCAGAATGACAATTTCAGACCCATAGACCGCAACAGTGGGGCAGACCGCCTGAGCTTTGGCACAGGGAATTGGCAAATCTGGTATCACATATGTCGCACCGTTAAACTGATGCCAATGGCACAGGAAGCGAGACGCCGCGGTACAGGTCCATGTCTGATTGGCAATCAGACCTCTCGAGGGGTTGGAGTATCTCTTTCAGAATTTCGCATCAAGTTGCCGCGGTCTGCTTGGATGCTGCTTGTCCTCTCTTCGCCCTGCCTAGCTATGTTCTTGTGCCATTACTAAATCCGCCTTGCAATGGTGGCAAGCAACACTACTCTCTCAGTCGAAGCACGGCATGACGCCAAGGCTTTCCGTGCTGCCCAGTCGCTTGCAAGGCATTGGCCTTTCAAGGGCATCCTTGTTAGAATCCTTCAAAGTTGCTGAAAGCGTCTGTGTTGTGTGCCGCATGGGAAATTGGCAGCGCCTTGCATTTGATACCAGTCCTCCAGTGCTATCGCTTGCACCCTGCTCGTCGGTGAACTCCACTGAGACGCCGATAATGCAAGAGGAGGTCCTTCTCTTGCACATCGTTGCGCCTGTTTCTGGAATGGGCATGGCCTGGAATTTCTGCGAAAACGTGTAGTACTTTGATGTCCATATTCGACGACAGCCTGGTGAGGGACGTCCCATCAAAGAGAAGTAAAACAGGACGCTGGCAAACTGAGTGTGCCGCGCAAAACCCTTGGATTTTTTTTCACGAATGCTCCAATAACAGCTGCAATCTGATCCAGCTACCAACGGGTCGCTCAGCACACACAACCACCGCACAATGGACCACCGCAGCACAACTCGCTCGCGCGCCCTGGTAATGCCAACGCAGCCCATGGTTAAAGAGCAACATATACGGACCTCCAAGTTGACAATATGCTGTGGGAACATATCACAGTGGCTCCTGAAAACTATCCATTTACAGATCATCGCAATGAAGTGCTTTCTTATGCTCCTCCTATTCCTACTGCGACCGCAACCAGTGACTTATGCGCGCATACATGATGAGAGTGGGCAATATTGTACTGCCCAATAGCGCCGACATTCAGGGTCGGCTTTGTCTTCTGTTCTCATCTCCTGAAAACGAGGCAAAGATTCACATTTTTCACAAATCCCAATCTAGGAAACGCAATTGCTATTTCCCCACGGTCAGCTTCCCTCAAATATGAAGCAATTTCGCACAGCTGTCAGCTGAATCAGTGATTCAGTTGTGCTATAGCGGTGCATAGTGTGCTATAGTGTGTGCCTGTATCAATACATTTTTGGCCCTTCTTCCTGAACGGAGGTTTTCTGCTTCACGTTTCAACCAACATCTCTGCGTCTTCCAAAATGCGAACTTTGAGATTTGCATTCGAGTTCGCATTTAATTTCATCCAAAAAGTCTACCACGTATTCATTCTCACTGACGCAAATTACAAGGACACCTCATGGCACGAGGGGCCAACTACAGAAACTAGAGCAAAGAGTCCTAGATGGAATCCAAGCGGTCCAAAAGCTCGGAAATCATTATAACCTTGTGCTCATTCTGCATTTCAATGGACAATGCCAGCCCTTTGTTCAAGTTCTCCTTGGCGATGTCAAGCATTCCCTGTTCCACATAAAGCCTACTCAACGACAAGTAGGTTTTAACCTGCGCTTGGAAATCTCCACACTCAATTTCGATGTCAAGAGCTCGCTGAAAGCTCTCACGTGCCTCCACAAGGTCGCCGTCCATTTTTGCATTCTCTCCCATCTGGTGGTACGTCTTGAATTGGGCAGTGCGATCATCAAATTCGATTTCGATATCAAGCGCACGTTGATAGTGCTGGCGGGCCTCCACGAAATCGCCCAACTCTGCAGCCATCATTCCCATTTGGTAGTAGGTGCTTGCTTGAGAAAAGCGATCATCAAATGCAATGCAGATGTCGAGCGCACGTTGATAGTGCTGGCGGGCCTCCACGAAATCACACAGCTGAGCTGCCAGCATTCCCATTTGGTGATGGGTGCTTGCTTGGGTGTGGCGATCATCAAATTCGATTTCGATATCAAGCGCACGCTGATAGCTCTGGCGGGCCTCCACGAAATCACCTAACTCTGCAGCCACCATTCCCATTTGGTGGTAGGTGCCTGCTTGAGAATGGCGATCATCAAATTCGATATGGATGTCGAGCGCACGCTGATAGCTCTGGCGGGCCTCCACGAAATCACCCAGCTGTACTGCCAGTGTTCCCATTTGGTGGTGGGCGCTTGCTTGGGAGTGGCGATCATCAAGTTCGATTTTGATATCGAGTGCGCGTTGGTAGTTCTGACGGGCCTCTACGAAATTCCCCTGCTCTGCTGCTGTTATTCCCATTTGGTGGTAGGTGTCTGCTTGCCAACGACGATCATCGAGTTCAATTTCAATGTCGAGTGCCCGTTGGTAGTTCTGGTGGGCCTCCACATAGTCACCCCGCTCTGCCGCCAATATTCCCATCTGGTGGTAGGTGCCTGCTTGAGAATGGCGATCATCAAATTCGATTTCGATGTCGAGTGCCCGCTGGTAGTTCTGACATGCCTCCACGAAATCACGTAACTCTGTAGCAACCAGTCCTAGATGGTGATAACTTCTCGCTTGGCCACGGGCATCGCCCATACTGATTCTGATGCCAAGGGCTTGCTGGTGGAGATGGCGAGCACCCACATAATCCCCCAGACATTCTGCTGCAATACCCAATTGTTGGTAGGTATTTGCTTGATTGAAGCGGTCACCATATTGGATATAGATATCCAGTGCATTCTGGTAGTTCCGGCGAGCCTCCACAAAATCCCCAAGATCTTCAGCCACTCTTCCAATTTGATAGTAGTTGTCTGCCTGGAAATGGTAATCGTCGTATTCTTTACTGATGTCAAGAGCTTGTTGGTGATACTCACGGCCGGCCACATAATCTCTCAAGAGACTTGCCACAGTCCCCAGGTGATGATAGATTATCATATAGTGGTGACGAATGTCATAGTTGGTGCCGTCATCATTGGTGCATTGCAATACTCTAAGCGCCCCATGGTATGCTTCCTTTGCCTTTTCAAGATTTAGGAGATTCCTGTACATGTGGCCCAAATGGCTCAGTGCTGATATTGCATCTGCTGCATCAATCCTGTGTTCTGGAGGGTAATTGCCTTGAGCCTTGACTACGAGCTTTGCCAGCTTGAGCCCACTCTGATAATCACCCTTCACCTCCAAGTATTGAATTAGACATTCACTGATCTCTGTAGTCTCCATATCTTCAATGAACATCATCAGCGCTGTGGACAGATTTTCACATTCAAGCTCGCAAAGCCTCAATCCGAAGTTCCTCTCCTTGCCATCCATTGAACCCATTTGTTGCCGACAGCCATTGGCAATACTCCGGAACACCCATTTGAAACAAGTGCGGAGCATTTGTTGCTGTTCCACATCCAACTCATTCAATTTTGTCTTCAAGAAGAAAGGCAACACAGGATGCACATTCAGCACACCCAAATCATCCCCACCATTCCCTGAGAGATCGTGAGGGGACAGTAAGCCCCACTTCACAGCGTCCTGTATTGCCTCATCAAACCTGGCAAAATTGATATGCCATAAAGGGTCGCATGCCTGCAATAGCTCGATGTACTGATGCAGATTCGCCAGGACGACGACAGATTTGAAGTAGACCAGGCACACCAGCAGCGGCTGTGTTTCAGGGCACAAGGCACGGAATGAGTAATCCACGCAGCGCAGAATGCTGTTGTCTTTGTTGTTAGAGGGAATGTCCAAATGTACATCTGCCTCATCAAGACCTGCCAGGATTTCCTTTGGAGTCTGCTGTTTCAGATTAGCTAGCACCACCTCCATCGCCAAAGGGTATCCTTCCAGGATGTCCAACAGGCGATGGAAGTCATCATTTTTGTTCAGTTCTGCAACACGACACTCATCGCTAACAGCCCTCTTGAGAATCTTCTGTGCCAGCATAGACCGAGACTCGGGGTCCAGGCCCTGCAGGTGATGCACATTCTGGCAGATCACCTCTGCCAGCCAATCTTCGCCACCCCGGGAGCCCAGCACCACCCTGGTCTGGGCATTCACCAGTCGCCCAAGAAAGCTGCTGACCTTTGCACGCTCATCTGGTGGCAATGTGTTCATTATGGCCAGCTCCTGGCTAGTGATGGACTCCAAGTTGTCCAAAATGAGCACACAGCCTGTGTCTTTCAGCCTGCCAACCACTTCTTCTGCCAATGCAGCATCGTCCATGGCCTGCAACCTGCGTTGCCGAGGTTTGTCACAGATCTGTTGCACAATGCCCAACAGAATTTGCTGCAGTGTCCATGCACGCTCGTCATATCCAAAGTAGAACACGCTGGTGGCAAAGCGGGTGATCTGCCACCATTCACAGAGATACCGCAGAAGTGTTGTCTTCCCCGTGCCACCCATGCCTCTCAGCAAAAGAGCACTGTGGTGCAGCAAGGCTGTCTCGATCTTCAGAATGTCCAGGTCACGGCCGACAAAGCCGTACTTAGGAGGTCTCAAGCAGCAAACTGAGTCCACACTCGCGGGATACCTCTCCCTTTCCTCGTCATCTTTAAAGTCACGCAAATTGAGATCCACTCCCTGGTTGGCATACACAACCGGCAGCAGCCAGTCCTCCAATTCAATCGTCTCATTGTGGTATGCTCTGCGCCTCTTGTTGTTGTGCAGTTGTAACCGACCCAGTTGCAGGGATTGCAGGACTGGTCGCCGTGCACAGAGCTGACTGTACAATTCTTTCATCATGACTTGTGCTGCCGTGACAGTCACTGTGTATGCCATCGCCACCACAATTTGCAATCCCTTGCTCAACAGACAGCTCCCCAGGCTGGTCTCGCAAGAAGGCACTTGGCTCAATGCAGAGTCAACCACAGGGCCGATAGTGGGGAGCACTTGCTTTCCCGACTGGCATGCGTTGAGTATGCAGATGGGGATGCTGGCTTTGATGAGCAGTCTTGCAAGCTCAGGCGCCCTCACAAGATCCACGTTGGCGCCGCCGATACCTTCCAGCATCAGAAATGCTTTCACACCTGCGTACGGCCGCAGTCGCTTTCGACAGTGTGGTTCATCGTTGAGTGCCTGTTTGGCCTGGTCAAAAGTCAAGAGGGCCCCGTGACAGTCAAAGTGCACCATGTGGTAGTATCCACGTCCCTTGGCTGCCAGTTGCTCAGACAGTGCCTCGAATGTCCCCGGCCGCAACAGCTCAACGTTCACTCTCAGCTTGCCTGCCTTGACAGCCTCCACCACTGGCCGAGATATTGTGCGATACCCAACATCCCATTCCCCATCTGGTCGCGCCACCACCACAAGCAAGTTTAGAATTGGGGATGCCTCAATGGGGGTTGGTGGTGGGACCTGCTCCTGTAACCTCCGCACAATGGAACAGTCCACAGACAGTGGCCGGGATTGACCCGGATCCCACAAGGCCTCCCAATGCAGGGCGTGAAAATCAGGCGACTGGCTCACAATCTCGATCATCACATTGCCCAAGTTGTCCAACAGCTGAGCATACTCATCTTGAGATTCCTTACAAGCAAAAGTTTCGTTGAACAGGTGAATCCCATAATCCCTGATGCTCTGAGCTGCTCGTTCTGCAACAGTTGTGTTGGTGAATGGAAACCTCTGCCAATCTTCAAAATAGAGCTCCAAGTCATCCTCTTGCTTCTTCCGAAAGGGATTGGTGATGGTCACCTCATAGGGGTCTCCCCCATCGATTCTCAGCTCTGCATCAAATCCAGAGTCTGGGGTGCCATCTTTTCTCGCGATGGTGATGGTGTGCATGGTGAGAATCCTGTCACAAGCAGTACACAACTCCTCAGTTGCACGTCTTGTGCATGCCATTAAGCAGGCATTTACAACAGAAATTGCTACATCTTCGCCACATGCAGGCAAATAATTCCTCTGCTTATCTCTATCTTTACAATTAGGAGCCACAAGACACCTAAATGAGCCCAGTGTCGGGCACCTGATTCAATGAAAGGCTTGATAAGAAACCAAGAGCTCCCTAAAAATACCATAAGATCTCCATTTGCGATACAAGGCACAACTGTAGCAACACTGCGGAACACAAACCATCACCCGAAGGATATTGATCTCCTCCTAACCTAACTCACCACTAATCAGCACAAACAGAAAGTCGATTGTAGAGAAAGGAATGAGAATGAGCAAGAGTTGATTCGCCTTGGACACCTCGGCACCTTAGTTTCTTGATAAAAGCAGGGAAGGAAGACCAGCAGGACACTGGGTGGCAGGGAGCCAAAGTCAGGTACAATACCACTTGGTGCCCATTAGCGATCTTTCATATGGCTATCCACCTTGGCTCCTTGGCATTTGGAGGAAAAATAAACACACTGCTTTCCACGTTCTTAATAGGTTTTCCACTGTGTGATTCGTTGGGCAGGATTTGCTCACTTCTTGCATTGATTAGTCACTGGCAGCAGTGCAGTCAGGGATAACATCGCCACTGCATCGATATTTGGTGGTTTTCGTGGAGCCAATCCACATCCAGTGCTCACAATGGCATTTTGTCGCTGTGCCGCCAGCCATTATCCTTTGTCAAATATTTTGTGTAGAATAAATTTCCTTGCCATGTGAGTCCAATGCTCATCCATCAGCGGGAAATTTCGTGTGTGTTCAACCATACTTGCAATGGTGCACTCCACACAACTCCAGCTTTTTCTTCTCTATGACAGTAGGTGGTGTACAAGGGAGTTTTCGGAACAAACACCGATGTGGGGGCGACAGCACCGATCGTGCTCTCACAGATTTTTTGAGTGCTGGGGAGAACATGCAGCAATCTGTTAGATCACTGCATTCTGCTCAAAGCACATTGCATTGCAGGCACCTGGTTTCACAACTGTACCAAAATAGCAAATCAAGGGGAAATCAACAACCGTGCAGTTGTACTGCAGATGCAGCTGCACTCTGTCACTGAAGCTTCGTGTCATTAATCAGAATTGATTGCGAGTGCAAACACCACAATCACATGAACACAGTCGTGCATTTCATCTCCAAAGTGAATGAATGGAATGTGAAATGTACCTCAGATCTCGCTCTTCCCTCTGCGGTCTCCTTCCACGAGACCAATGGCCTTTGCTTATCTGTTGGATTCCCACCTTCAATTGGGCGACCAGTCCAGCCCGAAAGGACCTTCCCAGCGCGGTAGGTGCTTCCGAGCCCCGCGAGTTGGAAGAGGCAGTCCCTGCGCAACGTCGACAGATTCCGCATTAAATTGACGATCCACAGCGCACGTTTGGCTCTGCAGTTCAGTATCCTTGCAGCAGCGTTCACCTCCACCGTCCGTTGTCAAGTACGGCACAGCGAACGCGCATGCGGATTACACCCAGCCAACTCCCACAAGGCGCGGATCCTGGCTAAACCAAACGCGAAGGGAGCGTGCTAACTCCTTGGAAGCATCGCGGCACCCACTTTGGAGGCCAAGGGCCCCCAAACCCACTCCCCCTCAACCCCACCTCACCGCATCCCCTGCTGTTCGCATCCCCACCATCGCAAGAATGAACTACGATGAAGGCACGACCAGGGGACAGCTGTCGGCACACAAGCACGCACCCGAAAGTAGGGCAGGGGCGGCGCTGCCTACGGCAGTGTTCGCTGGGGCGCCTTCCGCAAGAAGCCCGGAGACCAGCAGGCACAAGACGGGCAGGAGCGCCCGCGCACTGGACTGTTTGCAGGCGAGGAGGCGTCTTTGTACCCGGTGCTGCACCCGTTTCATCAGGAGTTCCCGCAGAGTTCCGGGTGTGTGTACTGCAGCCGACGAAGCCAGGGAAGGACCATGAAGGGCTGGGAAGGACCTCCATTGGAACACCTTCCATGCGGCGCCAAGGCCAGGGATGTTCAAAATGGGCCAACGCCGTCCATTTTGTACCGTGCATACGCTGGCACATTATGGGTTTCAATGGCAACCAGCACAGTTTTCAAATACCGTGCCAAAAATAGTGCACACAGATACACGCATTCCTGCAACCACCCCCCTTCTCACCTTTCCCACACGACAATATATTGCATTCACAGCGTACTCGGTGTCCATCACATCACTAGGACAAGACCCGATGGTGATCCACTGGAAAAAGTGCCCTTCGCCTCGCATATTAGTTGATGCCACAGATTGGTGGGTCACCCCTGAGTCAGCGCCGCCTTCCTTGTACTCAACTCCTTCTCCAACCCACAGCTAACCGAAAGTCACTCTATCGGGGTGTGCTGGGTGGGTGCAAAACAAGATGAAGAGGGGCAGCAAGGGTCTCGCCTAAGTGGCCGTCCCACTTGCCGCCAAACTTCCTGCCAAACCCAAGGGCTGGCTTGCCCGGTCCCGTTGTCTACGTTCTGGCTACGAGGATCATCCGATCACCCTTTGGAACTGGCGGCCAGATTCTGAACTGTTCTGAACAATTCCAAACTGACCACGGGTACGGGGCTGGCAGGAGGCGGAATAACATGTGCAAAAGTGGCCCAGAAAGGGTGGCCCCAGCCCCGGCCGGCCGGCGTGCACCCACCCAAAGTCGCATTGGGCGGAAACTCATTAACAGGGTAGTCAATTGCATTTGTTACTGTGAATATAAGTATTAAAGCGAATTTGTCTTGAATTGAGTATTGCTGCGGCGCTGCGTATCTTTTAGGTTATTCGCTTTGTGACACGCTAGATACATTATTGTAAGGCCCCTCAAGAAAAATGGTATAGCCAATTGGCTGTACCATAGCCATTGCAATGGCTGCATTGTATTTTGAAGTACAACTTCCCCACAATGAGCATTGCCAAGAGCTATAAAGCAGTCCTTAGGAAGTTCAGAATCTTTAGGTATTTCAGAATCTTTAGGAAGATTCTTCAGCCCATGGAACCCCAGACCCTGGGGTCCGTAGACTCAAGGGTCTAAGAGTCTCGTCTTGGGCCAAGACTGAGCAGTCGTTCAAAGCACTTTGCTTTTGGAAGCAAACTGCGTAGAAAGATTTTTGGCATCTGACTAGGGGCACACGGAAGCCAGCTGGATCCCCGGGGCCTCCGCGAGAGTGTGATAGCTGGCTAATGCACGGCTTAACCGCATGTAATGCGGAATCAAAGCCGGCCGCCTCCCGACAGCGCCGATGCGAATAATCGCGGTACACGGGTTGAATGCATGACTGGCTGTTGAGGGACATCGCTGTAGCGGATTTGACTGCGACTCCGCTGCTGATCCCTGCTGCACGGAAACGCACACTTCATGATTGGTTCTCTGTGTATTCCATGAATGAACGATTTTCCACCCAAACTATAAGGTTCACTTGCATTCACAAAGTCAACTAAACCATGCCCACTTGGCAGATGGCTGTCGTCCTCCGCATCGCGTCAACGCTAATCTCCCCTTTGTCATTTCGACTTCATAAAATGGCCACTTGAGGGCAAGGCCTCAAGAAACCATGTCACAGCAAAACAACTCCACAAAACGCAAACTGGACGTGCTGCACAGCGCCTACATTCAAGTCGACAATTTCTTCCGTGTTCTTGTTGCTGGCCAATTTCTATTTAGCCAAAATTTTTATCCTCTATAGAAACATTATGCCAATACCAAATAGGTTTGTTGCCAGCATCTTGTCTCACGGTACAAAATCTCAATTCCCAATCGTGCAGTATACCGTGCATTCCATCAAATTCATCGAAAAATTACATTCTTGGAGTATTACAATCTTTCCATAAATTGTGTTACATTTGCGTACATTCCACATCCTGCAAAGTCCGGCACGTCTTCCACTTCGGGGCTCCCAGAGACCCCCCACCCCACCCCCCCTGCCCCCGTGCGGACTTCTAGGTTTGGCCGAATCGCCGCCGCGCCCGACCCATGGGCGTGTCCGCACAGAACCAAGAACTGTGTTTTGAGGTACGCCTCTGCCGACTTCACAACAGCGCCCCCCTCGGCCTTGCAGGTGAACGAAGGCTGCCAGCCATCGTCGGAAATCCCACCTGGACAACAATAAAAGCTTCCAATATGTCTTTCTTTGACTAATTCATTTCTGAACATTGAATTTGGCGGTTTGCCCAAATGTAATCAGCTTTTGACAAGTGTGATCGACAAAATTCGATTTTTGAAATTTTGATCACTCTGGCGCGGTTCTTTGCTTCACGCCCAAAGAGAGCGAGTACAAATCAAGACAACAGACACTCAGGGGGATGAACCCGGTTGAACGACTATAGACCACGGTGACGTTTGGCATACTCCGCATACTATTGTTTCAGTAACCACTATCTACCACGATTCTACAATGTGCGGTACGTATCAGTACGTATGTCTACGGTCAACTGCGATCGGACTGTTGCGAAATCCAATCCCTTAGCCCACCTAATTGCAAACTGGCTTCCCGCACCGGCGGCACGTGGAAATGGTCGTCTCCCATCATATGGTTGTTTGACACCCACAATCCGCTGGAAGCCAACTGCATACGACACATTATATCGATAATATATATACCGTCAAATACGATGCGAATTCCGTCATATCCACGCACCTTCGCGCCAGCAGGTTTCACGGAACTGCGGCACGTCCTTCAATCGTTCTCCCTTCCATATTCCATTGTTTCGACACACTCGCAATCCGCTGCGGTTCAACCGTATAAGGCACCTACCGATCGACACGAATACGGCGAAATGCAGTGCGACTTTACAAAAATATACTTACTAAAATGCAACTTTCCTAAAATGTATTTAGTGCATTACACTATATAGAAATACCCTAAAGATATTTCCATTTCACCAAAATCATGCCCTGCCGCACCATGGTGCCAGCAGGCACGCCTGAGTGATGACACGTGCTTCACGCTCCTCCCCCAAGGCATGCGATTGTTTCGACACCCACAATCCGCTGCCACTCAACCGTGTGCAATACCTAACGACAGATACGTATAAGGTGAACTACGATGCGACTTTCGTGAAACGTATTTAGTGTAAGCTGTTTGCATTTGACAAAATCACGCCCTGCCACAACTTTGTGCCAGCTGACCTCCAGGAGCGGTGGCACGTGCGTCACGCTCTCCCCCCCAACGTGCATTTTATTTCATCTCCAGTTATCTGCTGCAACTCAACCGTGCATAATACCTACAGATAGTTACGTATACTTAGCGACGTCAAATACTGAGTGATTTTCGTAATCTGCCTTTAAAGGAAGATGTCTGTATTGGATTAAATTAATGCAAAATTCTGCATTTGACTACAACCACGCCCCAAAGCACCTTCCTGATGGCAGGCGTTCCTGCCTTTTGCGCACCTTATCGCAGCTTCGTGAAATCTGGCCTCCCGGAACGGCGGCACATGATTCGCGCTCCATATCAGCCACATAAGATAGCCACCGATAGATACGTATACGGTTAAATACGACGGGATTTCGTAAAATGCACTTAATGTGAGATATTGGAATTTGATTATTCTTAAGCCAAGATGTTTGCATTTGGTTAAAATCACGCCCCACCGCACCTCTGTGCCAGCAGGCTTCCCTAAACGGCGGCACGTGCGTCGCCACCACCACCCTTCTCGACCTCTCCGCCGCCACGGCCAGCAGCTCCCGGCACCGCGCCGCCTCATCGTCCCCAAACCGCCTGACTGGGCTCAACAAATCCATTCGCCCCTTTGACGCCTCGAGCTCCCTCACCAGCACGAAGTCGTTGAGCAACACGGGCGATGTCTCCGCGCGGCCTATAGGCTAGCTAGCCGGCCGTCGCCCCACCGGCCGATCCCCGCCAGGCTGGTGGTTGGCGGCAGTTTAATCGGCCCTGCTTGGGGCAGGTAGGTGAGCAAAGGATGGGATGCCAGACCGGCCATTTCTGTGCCCACCAGGGCTTCCACCAAGTATTAAATCTCGACAATCATCCACCCACCAAACTGATCCCTGTGATCAGGCAGTCGTCAATCAGCCATCAATCATTCCATTCATCCATCATCTGTCCATTCATCAATTTGATCAAATGCAAGAAGGGAATTCCCATTCGAATGGATGCATGGATTCATGAACATACATCCATCCACCAGATCACTGTGGTCAGATAGCCGCCAGTCAGCCATTATTAACTCAATTCATCCACCATCCATACCCTCATCAATTTGATCAAAATTGTTGTCCATCAGCCATAAAACATTCCCATGATCCTTCGATCCACCATCTGCTCATCAACTTGATCGAATTTGTCGTCGACCAGCCATCAATTATTCAAGTCGTCCATCCATAAACCGTCAATTCTTCCATTGCATCAAACACTGACGACCGAACATAATATGTGAGTCATAGTGCTTCTTCAGAAGCAAAGGGAGAGATGGAACCACGCTTGGCAAGCAGATACAATGAACGTCTGTGGGACATGGCAATGTCGTTGGATGTGTACATGCCAAGAACAAGGACAATTGAAGCTGAACATGTCCAACAAGACACAGCGAAAACGTTCATCAACAAGTACTTGCAGTTGCTTATCCAGGAAAGGGAAGCAGGGTGGCACGAGCTCCCCCACAAGGATGGCACATGGAAACCTCCATGGTCAAGTCAAAACTTAGTGCCCAGCCATGAGTAAATTGCTGGCAGCAACCGCTGCTCACAATCTGCAGGCAGCTCGATGTCCCACCACCCTGCTCTGAGTCCCGTTCATCAGCGAAGCCACAGAATCACCCCAAATGTATAGCACACACGAAAAACCACAAGCCAGATCACAAACGGCCAACCTGAACAAGGGCCGGGCCTTGTATTTCTGTGGCAAATTCAAGCAAAAGAAACATGAATGTGGTGTAGAGGAATTCTAACACACCCTTGGAGATTCAAGGGCAAATTTTGCAAAAGCAACATAAATCTGATGCAAAGAAACATACCCATTGTCGAGAAGAGAACAGGAGACTGTGCTAATCCGCAGATGCCTTCCACTAGTAAAAAACAGGCCAGATGACGCAGTTCTGACACGGTGTGCTCATAATCCAACTGTGCACTTTTGGCAAATGTGGTCCCAAAAGTGCACAATTAGTACACACATTGACACAGTTTTAAACGTGCATCCTAGGAAACCGTGTAGTCTACACAGTTGATTGAGGGTACACGGTTGAAATTGAGTCAATGTGTGCACTCATTGCGTGCTTTTGGGACCACATTTGCCGAAAGTACACAGTTGGATTTTGAGCAGGCCATGGCAGGACTGTGTCATCTGGGCTGTTTTTTTCTAGTGTCCTGGCCAACCTGTTTGATCCCTCCCCCATAGTAGTCGTGGTTGCCCAGCACGAACCACACCGGCCTCCCCCAGGCGGCGGCCAGCGCCTCCAGGTGCCCTTTCAGGTGTTGCGCCGTGGAGATATCGCCAGTGACGATGGCCCCGTCGAATGGCGCGTGGCCCATCGACACTCGCGCGGCAAACGCCGCGAAAGCCGCGGCATCGCGCAGGTGGTCCAAGTGGATGTCCGTCAGCCACAGGGCGCGCATGATGGGCAAGGCAAGATTGCCTTTGCCTTAGATTGGGTAGGCGGATTGTGCGTGGGGCTGGGGTTAGGCCAAAGTGTCGAAGGCAAGCGCTGAACACTTTTCGAACTGGGAACGAGGGAGGCGCGGTGGAAAGGGGGGATATGGAAGAGTTGGGTGGCAGCTGTGGCGAAGCTTGATCGTTTGAGGACGATCCATCGTTATCGCTATCGGTATCGATTATATTTGTGTCGGTGTCTATTTACTCGGTATCGGTATGGATTTAATCGGCATCAGGAACCGATTAGTTATGTTTACAAGAGACAGGGACCCTGTTCGCGCATGTCCTAAGCCCTAGAAAACAAAGAAAAGCAAGGAAAAGGGCGCCCAGTTCTGACCCGTCTCTAGAGTCGTGGCACATATCCAGAACAGAGTGACGCCCAGCAGCCCAACCTCTGGATCGTCTCTTTCTCGTCTCCCTATCAGTTTTTGACATCAGGAACAATGTGGCGCACTTCAAATGAAGCTCAACAAACAGTCCACCTCCGCCTCTGGTGGCCAACGCCGCATGCTACACAAATCACACATTCAATCAAACTGCAACACATCACACTGTGGAACCCAACATTGTGAGCCTATGAGCCCTGGAACCTCACAAGCTTTAGAAAAGATCTAAGGAAACGAAAAATTTCTACAATTCCAACCTCAGCGACATGCAAATTCAATGAGGCAGTGTTCTTGTCTGACTAATCCATAACGTCCGCACATCCTGAATTTACAGCAGCGACTATGTTACCAAATACTTCCTCCGTCCCATATTAAATGTCCTCTACGAATTTGGCGTATCGTTTCCCCATCATATATTACAGTTTCTTCAATGAAATTTTGTCCAAAGCTGTATCTAAATTTTGGGAGTATACGATCAAAATTTAAATTCAATCTGTCAAGTATTGATGATTTGGCAGTGCTTGGTAGCTTTGTAGGTCCTCTTGCCAGAATCCCATCGGTTTTTCAATGATTTCTCGAAAACGGCCGCTTTCGCTGTTTTGAGGAGCACACGTTCGCGGCAGCGAAACTGAGCCGCCCGTGCAAAACTATGCACGCCATTGAGACAGAAGGTCAGCGTGGTGCTTGTGAGGAAGTGCAGCGATAGAAATCGCGTTCCGAAGGCCTTGATCGTGTAGCTCGCCTTAGCTTAGAGCTGAAATTCAGTCCTGGGCTGGTGGACCGGAGCTAACTTCCGGCCCCAAATTTTTGGGGCCAAGACTTTTCGTCCTCTATTGGTGCCGTCAAAACAACAGAGGGTGACTCCAAGACCCCCTGACAAGGTGACAGAGAAGGTGAAGCCCAGCACCACATTTAGCAGCGGCCGATTGTGGGAATTGCTGTCAACGCGAGATTGGCGAAATTGGGTTTGCTGTGGAATTTGAAGCGGCCAGGCACGAGGCAAACGGCTGGATGGCTAACGCCATGTCTCTTTCACAAACGGAAACTAGTTAGGTGGTGATGGATTGTGGACCGCACAAAAGAGGTGGTTGTTGGTGGCACCTCATTGATCGTGGGCCAAGCTGCCCGGGATGGCCTCGATTCAAGGATCAATTGGGGCAAGATGCCCATGCAGAGCCACGCAAATACCTGGGAGTGGTAGAGCGCACAGGGCCCAGGGTTGAGCGCCCCGGATCTTGGCTTATTCGGTTGGTGATAGGTCCTTGCATCTCGGATCTCGGGTCGCAGCGAATTCTGGCATCGTCAGCGCTGCGACGATGGCCTTCGCCAACGACGATCCAAGCACCATCGGCCGTGTTGGATCAGCGCTATTCCACGCAAGGGGTGTCGTCCCTCACCGCGGCAGTGGTGAAACCATCCCCTTGCTTGTCCGGGATGGGAGTGGCCCAGAACCGTGCGGATATCCAGCGGAACCGGAATCGGCGCGCCCATTTTTTTCCGAATCCAAGGGCAATTTCGAGGGTGCCCTGCAAGAAGTGGGACTCATTTTTTTCCCTCAAAAATTGGTAGTTAGGGGTTTTGGGACCCAACTTTCTGACTCTGACATTGTTTTGTACCTTTGAAGCTTTCTTTGTATTTAATTTTGTACCTCAAATAGAGGGCATTTAATATGGGACGGAGGAAGTAGATCTGTCACGAGACTTTCGATGATCAGTTCATTCTTAGATCCTCCACTGTACACACCGCCATAATTGCAGAATCCAACGAGATCGCATGCGCCTATTAGCAGAACCGAAACTAAAAGTCGAATAAATCGTAAATTGGTTTGGCAGACGAATTGAGGCTGCCATCAGCCTTTGCGGTCTCGCTGCATCATTTCCTGTCGCGTCTCAGATCTTTCAAGCGCGTCATCTCCTCCTCAACGTCGTGTGAAATGTTCCACTATCTGCAATACCGTAATGCTCCACCCTTCCCCATCAGAAAACTTTATAGGTACGCTTTTTGCTCAGCATTTTTCTGCTCAGAGCATAGCTTTATTTTTATGTTTCTACACCGAAAAAAACAAGGGCTAGCCCTTGATTACCCATAGTAAAGCACTATAGGCTACTATGGATACCCATAGTAAAGCAGCGCTGCTTTACTATTTTAATTCTCCTCCACCAAAACAAGCCAAAAGTTACGTTGCTATGGGGAAGGGTTGAACAGATTATGGTAACTCCAGATCCACTCATGCCAGCGATATGTCGTCACGGGTGTGCATCGATGATTTCCGCAGCAACGCTGCAGTGTGAGCATGCACTTCACTGGGCTGTGGCGTACGACGCCCAACACCCCTTTTGGGAAAAGTGGTACATGCAAGTATTAGAAAGTATGAATCCTTGCACCACTTTCCAGAACAGAGTTACGCTTCGAGGGCCAGCGAAGTGCCATGGGTTGTCATTCCGAGAGCATTGGCCGGCCCTCGCATTTTAGCTTTTTTGGCTGTTGAGGCTTGGAGGGAGCGAGATTACTAAGATTACAGAGAGTTTTGAGCGGCGCTCGTGTTGGAAAAGGAGCGCCGATTTTAGAAGTGCTGGACGGAAGGGTCTGAAAGATGGGGAGATTGTGGACGCGATCCACAATACTTCACATTCAATTCCTTGAACGAATGTGGTTCTAAAATACCACCCGAAACTGTTCAGTCGACAATACCCGGCATTCCGTGGTTGCCCTTATAAGGAGAGGACAGCTTAATTAGGAGAGGGAAGGATAGGAGGGGAGTGCCTAGTTGAGCCGGGTCAATCGACAGCCTGCGCATTACATTGCCGCCATCGAGCGGGGCATAGGGGACGGCTGTGGACACAAACCTGAACACTTTCCATAACTTCCTTCAAAAAATCCAGTTCAGTTTCCTCTGTAAGCCTCGAGCTCCAAGTGCGTGGCTGTTTCATCGCCTCCCTCGACAGAGAGGTGGGCCGCCATGGCGAATTCCATCCTCAACGCTTGCGGTAAAATTCCCCAACAAATTCTCATTCTCAAAAGAAACTCCGCCCAAACTGCCCAACCCACAACCTCGTATGTTTGGCAGCTCTCCGCCAAACACGCCCTACAAAAGTGCGGCCGCTCATCGCCGCCCTCGAGGCGGAGGTAGGGGGCGACGGTGGATGCGATCCCAGCACCTGACACAAATTTCCAATGTAATCTACTTGAGAACGAAAAAAATGACCGAAATTCAATCTCCTGCACTTCCTCGGTGCAAACCCACAACATTTAACCTTAACACATTTCTTTCATCCCGCCCTCCAAGTGCATGACCGCCGCATCACCGCCCTGGACCGGGAGGCAGGGCGCATTGGCGGAAGCAATCGGGAACACCTGGCGAATGATTCTTCTACCAAATCTCCGCCGACCAAAGAAGAATCGTCCAAAGCTGTCAAACCCACAATATCCGACGGCTCAAAGATCACGGCAGTGATCCCCGACCTGCAAGGTCCTCTCCGCCCATTGCGGCCCTGAGCTGGAGGTAGTGCACGATGACAGATCCAATCGCGAACACTTGTCGAAAGACTTCTCAAACAAATTTCGTTCCGGAAAATGAGCTGCCCCAAATTGCCTAGCTGACGACATCCACCCACAACATCGGCGCTTAGGGCTCTCCGTAGCCGCCCCCTTCCATGCAGGTGATGGTCTCGTCATCGCCCTCGAGCGGGAGGTAGGGCGCGAAGGCGGAGGCAATGGGGTGGGTCCAGGTGTGGATGGGGAAGGAGGACTTGCGGCGGCGGCTGTTGGCGGGGTCCGCGAAGGAGGGCGAGTATGCGGTGCTGCGCCCCTCGTCCTTGTCCAAGTCCCACTCGCATCGCTGCAGTGGGGCCCGAGGAGTGCTGCAGAAAGCAACATGAATTGTGCGTCAATGTCAAACGGTACTGAACACACAGTTCTGACATTTTTCCGGGCATTTGCTGGGAAATTGCACGTGCGTGTTCTTGTTTTTATTTGATGGTATTAGGCAACAACAAGTACGCCACATGCAATTTCCCATCAAATGCCTGGAGCAACTGCAGCGGATTGCTGCACCTTCCAAAATGAGATGTCTTATGAGATATCCGATGCTCGATATTTGCAACTAGGTCCTTGAGTGCAGCATATGCACCGATGTCAAGACAGCTAGCCTTTTTTGCAAGCAAATAATCTTCCTTCTAATTAGTTCAAAATCTACTTATGTCAATTGATTGCCACGCAAAAAAGCCATTTATATATTGTTGCCCACCGCAAAAAGCGGAAGTAACAACAACATTTTACTACATACCTAACAACAAAAGTATTTTAGCAGCAGTATGTATAGAACACTCACTCTATTCTGACGGGCCGCCTTTCCCTCCTGCGATTGTGAGCGGAGATGAGCATGGGGACGCACGTGGACACGATGAGAGCCAAGGCGACCAGAAATATCGCAGCCAATGTGGTCGCCAGAGGACCGGGACGGGTGAACGCCTGATCCTCATGGGGGTGGTCGAAGTTGTTCTTTGCCTCTTTGGTTGCCGCGTGACAATTTACCGCTAAACGCAAATCTCCCTGATGTGCAGTTACGATCTGAAGTGGCACAATCGGAAAAAGCTCATGCAACAATTGTAGGATGCTACCTGAAATATAGTTTTTTTTATCATGAGGTATTAATGGCTGATATTTTCGATTCTTCATTGAAGTGAGAGGCAAGTGATCGCAGGATATATTGTGTCCCATGGCACAATGTTTTGCAGACCCGCTTGCATGCTCTCATTTGCATTCAACTTCTGTGCATCAAACGACAGTGGAGGTCGATGTATAGTATTAAACTCGCTTGTATGTCACGGAGGCTGTTCTTCATCGCCAAAACTGTTCACTTTAAATGGTGACCTGCCATTCTAAATTCGATTTTCACATAAAGTCCTGCAAAGTTGTCCATGAAATTCTGCTATATTGAAATGCAATGCAATTGGCATTTGCGCTAACCTTTACGCTCTTGCCAACGTAGTCAACTCCAGCGAGATCAAGAGCGTATTCCAGGATGCCATCTCTGATTCTCTTCTCCACTAACCTGGCATCGTTGGTCAATAATTGCACGTTCACCTGGTACCAATCGCAATTGCAATTCAATTGGATATGTTATGAATGTGCAATGAACACGTGGCGAAAATTAAAAGGCGATATATCAGTTTGACACACAGATGCATAAGGAAAACGTACTCAACGCCCCACTGGGTATGTGCGACATTATCTCGGTGATTTCTCACCAAAACATTGTCAGATGAATTTCCAACTCTGTATTGAGAGGTTCGCGACAACTCTTTCATTTTCCAAGGATGTCAAAAATTTCGCCCATTTTGTACGCTGCAATTTCTAGTTCATGTTTATGTAACACAAAGAATAAAAGGGGAAAATAGCATGTGTTCAAACGTGTGTAAAGTATATGGCTTTGGGTATTTTTGTGTTTTCAGCGTGCAGAACATTGATAAACGCATTTCATATGTGTTCGCAAAACAGTGTTTTTTGGTCCTTTTTCTGCTAGTGCAATCATTCCAATTGTTTTGGAAATGTCTCCGTATATCCTCTAGGATCATACTATAAATATATCCTGTGGCTAAAAATCCCGCACCAGTACTTTAGAATATTGCACCCGATATGGCGCAACCGTGGCGCATTCGGGACCTTTTCCCGTTTACCTCCAGGCATGTGCGTGTGCGGTCCCGTGGACCCAATCTTCGAGGCCTGGCGATGCTCACGTCCGCAGCTGCTCCATCTGCTCCGTACGTGACGGTGACGTCATCCGGCCACAGGTTGGCGACGAGACCCACAGCCAATCGAAGCCTCCCTTCGTGCAGGGAGTCGGGGCGACCTGGATCAAGAGGCATGCGCTGTATTGGTCACTGCGTTTTTGATAATCAGCAATATCCAACTCTTGATAGTCAACAATCATCGCCGGACTTTACCGATTAATAACTCTGCAAATTGTCCGTTGTCCTTGATCATTGTTGATTTATATTGTGTTAGTGATTCTACTGACTACGTCTGGGCAGGTTTAGTGTGATCATTGCCGTGGGGTTGTCCTTGGAGGTGAAATTATTGATGTGGTGCAGCAGTTGCAGAAAACTATCGATATCGCAGTTTCTGTTTGCGCTGTGCGTATGCCATACACAGCAAGAGGCATTGCATTGTTGCCTGCAAATGCAAAACAAGTGAACCTGGCGCTCGAGCATCGAGAACAGCACTGAACAGATTCGCCCACTCTTCGCCTTAATTTTAGAACAGTAATTTTGCAATTTCGTATAAAATGTACCATAATTAATTAGATTACATTCACGATGGTGGCTGAGGCCAAGTGCCGGACTCGCCGCACCTTTCGTGAGCATGCTCAGCCGCAGCACCTCCCGATCGGTGTCCCTTCTCTCCGGCTTCCGCACCTCCTTCCCGCCTAATCCACCCTGTGCGTGAACCGCCACACCACGCTGCCGCCACTCGTCGCCTTGATCTTGTTGATCCTGATCGTGGCGATGGTGCGGCTGATCCTGTTGCCAACCATGGGCTTCGTGGTGATGATGATGGCGATCGTGCAGATGGCCATCCGCGTGGCCATGGCCTCGGTGGCCTTCATCAAGACGCCCATCGCTTCGATCATGGTGATGATCCTTGGCTTCGTGACTCTTGTGATGGTAACGAGTCCCAAAGGATTGATCGCGATCATGCTGATGATCCGTTTGATCCTGGTTCTGGTGGTGGTTCTGATCCTCCTGAACGTTCTGGACCCGTTCGTGCTGAGGATCATGGGGATGCTGGTGCGCAGGATGGTGGCCAGTTGGCACATTGTCGTGATCGTGGCGGTGATCCTCATGATAGTTCTGATCAGAGCGACCACCGCCACGCCGCTGACGATGGCCATGTTCCCTCTTGCCTATATTTGGGCCCAAGATGCCTTTTCGGCCAAACACACCGATCCTCGGTTTCCGTTCTGGCTCCTGTCCCGGCACCTTTTCCGGCACTAGCTCCTTTTCCGCTTCGCTTTCCGCGTGTCTGCCTCGCTGAGCATCGATATCCTTCCATTCGGCTTCTTTTCCAGCGTCATGATAGCGAGCCTTGACGCTGTTGGCAAGTAGCTCAAATCAAAGATTCAGAGTCCTCCAATGGTTGTTTTCACTTACGAAGCGTTGAACACCGTGTTCTCAATCATCGTTGTAAATCATCAACGTATTGAATCATATATTACATATATTTTTACTGCGGTTAGAAATCCACCTTAGCACAATATTTGGGCATGATGTATATCGAAAGCATCTAATATTTGCTTCCATTTCCGAAGCTCGAAGCTGTGTGGATAAGCGCTCCAAGCATTTTACATGCACATTCATATGTAAGCGTATGTAATGGTATTCATTTTTCTCATATGTGCACTCTTATAAATTTTACTCCGATATTGGCGTTCACAACTACTTTTGCATTTACATGCATATATACATTTGTATCACAGAACAAGCTGAATGCACAACTTTTTCAGTACTCACCCTATGCTGACGACGTGCAAATTCTGGATGTACAACGGCTTCAAAACGATGGCCAAAATTCATCGAAGAAAACAACAAACGCACAGCATGTGTGGTTTCCATAATGAAAATATGATGCACATAAACAGTTTCATGGATGGAATGGGGCTGATGATATCTACGCCTTACCTGGATGATTTTGGATTGGACGATGAGTCATCAGGCGGCGGCTCCGGAACGCCGCTGTCGCCATCGTTGTCGCCACCGCCTCTCTTTTCGCCGTCATCGCGGCTGTCGTGGACCCGGTCAACGTCGGTTCCGTCGGTCGAACCACTCAAGATTACCTGCTTGGAAGAGTGGAAATCGCGTCAAAACAACTGCAAAGCCTTCTCGCGATGTATCTCTTGTGAATCTGACGCCTGCCTGCCACCCTCTGTCCAACTTCATGATGACCAAGCGGCTACTGCATTTTTCAGAAATCATTTAAATTTCCGAGCTCTACGAGACTCTCATATGTGAGAATTCTTGATGGCGATGATTCTCCTCCGTGATTCAGCACGATGCAGCTGGCTCAGGAATGCGCATCAAAAGTAAATTCAGGAAAATTAAAACTGCAATTTGACAGTTCTAACAGTTGACATTGAAAACACAGGCAGCACAGGGCGTCTCGAGCAGCAGAGTTGCAGATACTATTTCTGTTTGTTCCGCAGTTACTGCAGCGTTGCTAGTCATTGATGCTGTGTAAATAGATAACGAATACTCGTGCGCACGTATATGGCGCGTTGAGAATGCGCCAATTATCAATATAATGTAATGAAGGAGTCCATGCTGCCCACCTCTTCCGTCCGGTGTGAAGTCTTGGATGCATTTGCGCCCCTCGGCCTCTTAGATCCAGGCGAGGCCGCCCGCAAATCGGATCTACCGGATCCTTCCACAGGCGCGTCATGAAAACCACTGTTCCCGCCCCCTTCAGGGCCAGAATCCGCAGCTTCAGACCCTAAAGCCCTCCCCACACCGTCTGACGTCATCGCAACAGCATCTGACGCCGTAGCCACAGAATCTGACGTCCGTTCCTCGGGCCGCGCGATCATTGCGTTGTCGATCTCGATCGCCGAAGTTGATCTGAGGGAGCGGGCCCTCGTGTTCCGCGGGAGATTGCCGGGCAGCAGGAAGCGGCCGGCGGAGCATGCCGCCAGCAGCGTGATGAGGAGCAGAGCGCGAAGCGCGGTTGTTGAGCCGAACATCTAGCACGCAGGAATCAATGACCATTTCAGCACTCTTACTGCTGATGTAAAATGATGGCAGCCACGCTGCGTTTGTCCGCATTTTGCTGCCAGGCCATGTTTTGCAGCTCATTTGATGGAATTAATGCCCATCAGCTCCCCCTTTAGAGCCCTCCTCATCCACAGCTCAAAAGATGGCCCCTCCATTGTAATAGAGCCATGATATGATGGCTGCGTCAGATGTACAAATCGATAAAAAAATTCAGTCTGCCCCGAATGCGGAACGAAAATGATGGAATGTCAGTCTGGAACTTTACAATTGCCACGGCAAATGCTGGCTGAGCTGTTAGATCCTCGTCTCGCTCTCACAAAATAGCACATGCATTCAAGTTTGATTAAACTCCACTTTGTGAGTAAAAGAAAGTCAACGAAAACCCGCCGCTTGCGGCGATGGACATCAAAGATGCCCACCTCTCCCGACGCAACCCGCGACGCCCAGTACTTTACGCGCCTTCCGGGACTCCGTCACCCTTCGCCGTCGGTGCGTCCCAGGCGCGCGGGCGTCCCCGGCGCGCGGGCCCCGGGCGACGGCAGGCGCCGGTCAACCAAAGTCAACGACAGGGCCCCGAGGGCCCACGGGTCAATGCGGGCATGGCGGCCATGAGCCCCCAGCCCACAACGGCGCGGCATGCTGGATTGCATCTTTCGCCTATGGCGGGCTTTGCGCGCCTTGATTGGGGGCATGGGCGAGGCCAAAAGTTGGAAGTGGAGAACGGGAAGCAGTCTGGCTGTCAGTCCACCTGGCAGCTCCTAGGTTGGAAGAGAGCATGGAGGGTGGGTGGCCGGGGGGGGAACGGGGAGCGCGGCCTGCTCGCTGTTTGACAATGGTGAGCCGTCACTGGCGCGACAATCTGTTCTTGTCGGTGGCGGGGACAGTCGGAGATTCGCTGCAGTGGTCGCGGGAGGATGGGCGGATGGAACGAAGCACTGCATTGGAACCAAATTGGGGAGATTGGCGACATTCCCGGCGCGACGCGCGAGGACCGCCCAAAACGGCGACCGTGACCGAGACCAGGCGCGCACGATGCCCAGCATAGTCGAAAGCGTTTCCGCGGCTTGCTGCCATCTTGTGGGTGCCCGATTGCTTTCGGCGTGGCGCAATGTCGGATTGGACAACAAGAGACTCAGAATCCAGAATCCCTCCCGGCGCCTCCAGGTCTGGAGAAGGCAGCAGCCGGCCCGCCGTCGCGCCGAGCGTCCTCATCATCTCTGCGTCGCCCACAACCCAATCGCCCGCCTTTCCACCCCTCAACCCCTTTCTACCGGGAAGAGCCTCAATCGGTTATTGGTGGTGCGATTCACGGGCACAGTCGAAAGCCGGAAGCGCGAACGCAAAGGAGCGGTCGCCCTCCACGCCGGAAGCGCAGCTCGCTAGGCAGACCCACTGTGCGCCATCCGGCACGGATTGTACCGCTTCTTCGCGACCTTTGCTAGCCTCGATGAGCCAAAGCGCGCACTGGGAGCCGAAAGCCGGACCACCATCAGCCGCGCCCAGACGGCCGAACGGAATGCAACGACCGCCGGCGACGCAGGAACGCTTCTTCGGCAGGCAGACCGCCCTGCTCGCCATCCAGAACAGAACGCGCCGCTCTTTCGCAACCTCTGCCTTCCTCAATGAACCAAAGCTCGCCCCAGTTGACCCCCCCGCCCCCCCACCATGGTTGGCCAACGCCCCTTGCCTCCCCTTCGCCGTGGTTCCAATCCCCCATCGCGCTCGGGGCAATCCGCCAAAGCCGCCCACCTTCGTCTCTGAGGTCGTTGAGCCGCCCCGCGGTCAACGGTCAGGTCAACGCGCCGCCGAGAGGAAGGAAATTCGGCGGAGTCGGATCGCCGCCTCCCTCCAGAAGGCCGCTCTCGCGTGGTGGGGGGTGTGGGTCGGTCTTTTGTATCGTGGGGCGGACGTGGTGGGTTTGAACCGGGTTTGCCGGTATGGGAGTGGGATGTGGGATGGTACGAGTTCGACTAGCCTAATCCAAATGACTAATACCATGATGAACAACGCCATAATCACCAATACGGTAATGAATAATGCATGCGCAGGGATTGAAGCCCCGAGCAAGTGTGCTGGGCGCCCAGATTTTGCCGGTGTTGGGGGCCGATGTGGGATGGGCCGAGTTTCGATTAGGAAACCAGTGGCCTACTTGATGCTTAATATAATCATGACTGATGTCCTTTTGTTCATGGGGAAGGATGGGAAAATTTGCGGCTGCAGGACGTTGCTAGCTTTGGGGGGCGATGTGGGACCGTCCGACTCCGACTAGGAAGCCGGTGGCATCCACAATGACCAATGCCATAACCACTAATGTCATGATAATCAATGCCATAATGACTCATGCATGCACAAGGATTGAAGCCTCGGAAAAGTGTGACTTTGCCTCGCTTTGCCTGTCTGGGG
>CAJHUC010001193.1:0-18104 GCA_905146915.1 Ostreobium quekettii
AAGCACCGCGGCACCGGGCTCGAGGGATCCTGGCGCGCGCTGCAGGCCCAGATCCGCCTCAGCGAACCCGAAGGCGGCTTCACCACCGAGACCATCGACGGGACGCTGGGCGCCATCCGCAAGGAGCTCCTCACCCAGGAGGTCAAGCTTGCGACCAAGGCGGCCGCGGCCAGTCGGGCATCCAAGGCGGGGAGCGGCAATCCTCCGGCCCATTCGAACGGCCCGTCGGGGAAGCGGGGAAAACGCCACAATCCTCCTCCAACGGCGCGTCCACCTCCGGACGCGTGACCGACTTCCCCTATAATCGCACCCGCGGACGCCTCTCGGCATGGCGGAGGATTGGAGCGCCCTTGCACGTGCTCCGATGGATCCATTCGGGCGTCCCGCTGCCGTGGAGACCGCAGGGTCCTCCCCCGCCCTTCGACCAAGGGGAATACCCGATCCGTTCGGCGGAGGAGCGGGCGGGTTGGACGGCCCTCCGCGAGGAGTATTTGGAGACGGGAGCAATTGTCAAGGTAGCCCCCGGTCCCGATTCGCGCATTTCGCGCGCTTTCCTGGTCGAGAAGGGACGGGAGAACGGGGTTATGAAGTATCGTTTATGTGTTGATCTTCGCCGCGTTAATCGGCATCTCCGCAAGATGGGCTTGCGGTATGAAAAACTCCGCGATTTTGGTCATTTGTTGCGGAGGAAGGATTTTTTGGTGGGGTTTGACATTAAGGATGCTTACCACCACTTAAGAATGCGTTTGGAGGATGAATGCTTTTTACAATTTCGAATGGGCGGGGAGGTCTTTGCTTGCCGCGCCCTCCCCTTTGGGCTCTCCTTGGCGCCCTACTTTTTCACTCATTTTATGTTGGTGGTGACTCGTTTTCTTCGCTCCCCGGGTTCATGTGCCAAAGCGGCTCGCAAGTTCCGTTTTGGCCAGCTCGCGGGGAATGATTCGATCTACCGCTATTTTGTGCGGTATACGGTCGATGACCCCGCCATTATTTTGGCCTATTTGGACGACTTTTTGGCAGCCATGAGCGATCCCCACAAATTACGGGAATGGTCCCATTTAGTTAGGGAGATCTTCGGGGCTTTGGGGATTCGCTTCAAGGATCGAAAGTGTCAATGGGACCCCGTCCAGGTCCAGCGGCATCTCGGGGTGGTGATCGACACCACCGCTTGTCGGTTTTTCGTGCCAAGGGACAAGGTGGCCACCATTGCCGCCAAAGCTCGGGTCCTTCGGGCCCGGCGCTGGGTGGTGGCTCGCGATCTGGCCCGTTTCTGTGGGCTGGCCATTTCGGTTTATTTGGCCTTCCCACTTGCTCGTTTTTTCTTTCAGAGTCTCTACGGGGTGCTGCGGACCAAGCGGTCTTGGAGGGATCGGCTGCGTTTGACCCCCCAAGCATGCCTCGATCTGGAGGCGTGGATCCATTTGGATCGTTGTGACGGTCGCCCCCTCAATCCCGACGCCGTGCCCTACGCGGGTACCTTGGCTACGGACGCTTCCTTGACGGGTTGGGGTGCGACTTTCACCCCCCCTCACGCCGATCAACCCTGGTTGGCGTGGGGTTTCTTTGATCGCTCGTTGACGCACATCAATGTGCGTGAATTGCAGGCGGTGACGCTGGCCATTCGGGCCTTTTTTCCGCCCGCTTCCCCCTCGATTTCGGCACGGCTCCGCCTGCTCGTGGATTCGCAAGTGGTCCTGTTCTGTATCCGCAGCATGGCGACGGGATCCGACCAGCTCCGAGGTCCGCTCCGCCAACTGCAGCGGATTTGTTCGGCTCGCCAATTGCTCCTCGACCCGGAGTATATCCCGTCCAAGGAGAATACCATCCCGGATCAACTGTCACGGGTTCGGGGGGGCGAGGATTACCGCCTCCATCCGGCCATCTTCAGGGCCATTACTCGGCGGTTTGGGGCCCGGACCTTCGATCGGTTCGCTTCCCATCGGAATTCCCTTTGCCCCGCCTTCAATTCGCGCCACAACGAGCCCCATTCTTTGGGGGTGGATGCCTTCCTCCAAGACTGGACGGGGGAGGCCAATTGGGCCAATCCGCCGTGGTCGGTCCTTCCGCGCCTTACGGCCTTCCTGCGCCACCACCCGGAGGTGGAGACGGTAGTCCTGGCTCCGGACTGGCCGTCGGCCATGTGGTTCCCTCGACTTCGGCGCTTGGCGTCGGCGGAGATGCTGATTCCTCGCCGCCCGGGCATGTTCACGCCGGGCGATCCCTCGATCCCGGCCAGCCTGCCTCCCCCCCGGTGGAACCTCCGAGCCTTCCACATTCTGCCGCGGACTCGGGTTCCGACTGCGGGGCCGGACCGCCCTCTTCCCGCTCAGGATCGCCGGTCGCCGACCCCCTCCTGGTGGAGGTAATGCCGGACGATCACCCGCTATTTTGGTGTGATGTGGACGGCCTGTCGGCGTCCGATCGGTCGTGGATGCAGGTGCAGTTTCTTTCCTTTTATACCCAGTCGACGCGGCGATCGATGCATCGGAAGTTTGCCCGCTTTGCTGAGTTTTGCGAGGCAAACGACTTGGCCAGCCTACCCGCGCGGCCTTCCTCAATCTACCGCTACATCCGCTTTCTGCGGGAGGAAGGGCGGGTGGGGATCCGCAGTCTTCCCCAGTATTTGGCGGCCATCTCCATGGTCCACCAAGCCATGGGTCACCTAGACTTCTCCGCCTTCGACCCCGTCACCCGGAGGCTTACTCGGGCGTGGAGGCGGCAGGAACCGGAGCCGGCTCATTCGCATCGGCCCGTTCCTACGGAGCTGCTCCACGCCGTCCTGGACTTTGGCCTGGAGACTCAAGACCTGCGGCTCCTTCGCGCGGCCTGCTCGGCGACGCTCGATTTTCTTTTCTTCAATCGGGCGCAAAGCGGCCATTTGGTTCTCCTCGACGACATCTGCCTGGAGAATGGCCTGCTGATTTTCTGTGAGCGCCGGACCAAGCTCTCGGCGTCAACGGACCCTCGCGTCCGGTGCCGGTCCTGGCCCTCGTCGGGCGCCCCCGCCATCATCGATCTGTTCCTCCGATGGTCGGCCGCTCGGGACAAGGCCTGGGCGGATGCGGGCGGCTCCTCCAGGCACTTCTACACGCTTCCGGGGGAGCAGGATCCCTCATCACGGACGGTCTCCGCCTGGTTTCCTCTGCTGCAGCAGGCCCTTCCATCGCCGCCCCCCGCCCCTTTGATCATCACGGCCTACGCGGGGGGGGCGCGAGCTCCTGCTACGCCTTGGAGGTGCCGGAGGGGCGCATCCGCGCCTGGGGCGAGTGGCGCAGTAACGTTATGTGGAAGTACATTGACGTGTACTGGCTACCATCCGAGTGGGACTTCCGGCTGTTTGGCTGGATGACGATTACGGCACGAGACTTAACCGCCCAGTACGGGCACATCTTCTGCCCGGGCGGGGCGTCATTGGCCCGAGAGTGACCAAGGCATGACCACGCCTTCGCTCCGGAGGAGCTGCACCGTGCCCCAGTGTGAGTGGGCACATTTTAAGTGGGTCGCCAATCGGGTCTTGTACTAGTGAGGTGATGGACACCAAACTGTGTGAGTGTAATGTATTGTCGTGTGGGGAACACGGGGGGGGTTGAAGGAGACCGGTAAGGCAGAAATGGAATTAACTATCCTGTTAATGGGTTTCTGCTAAGGACGACGATTGGGTGGGCGCGCAACGGCCAGGGCGGGCCGTTCCGCCCTTTGGGACAGTTTGGCCATCCATCAGCCGGGTTTCTGTCACCCCTGTACTCGGGGTCAGTGCTGCCCGACGCACCCAAGGGCGGTGGGGTTGATCCTTGTACCTTGGGCGCAGCCAAGGGGACTGGTCAAGCTGGCCCTTGGGTTTGGCGGGGAGTTTGGCGGCAAGTGGGAGCGGCTATTTTAGGCGCGACCCTTGGCGCCCCCCTTTATCTTGTTTCGCACCCGCCCGGCCCACCCGAATAGTGTGAGTTCGGTTAGCTGTGGGATGGAGAGGGAGTTGAGTACGAGGAAAGGGGAACTGACTCTGGGTTGAGTCACTATCAGAGTGGCATTAAGTACTATGCGAAGCGAGGGCACATTTTAAGTGGGTCGCCAATCGGGTCTTGTACTAGTGAGGTGATGGACACCAAACTGTGTGAGTGTAATGTATTGTCGTGTGGGGAACACGGGGGGGGTTGAAGGAGACCGGTAAGGCAGAAATCTTCGTTCTCTCCTGCTGCGGAGAAAACACGCTGCTTCTGGAACCCCCTTCCTTGGCTTCATAGACTGCGCTGGATGGTGATTGCAGAGTAGGTGAAAAAGAATATGCTTGCGTCATGGCTGTGGATGCAGCTGCTGCCTAGGGACTGCTTCTTGAGATAAAGGCTGCTGCTCCATGGTATACTCTTCCTCTTCTGGAGCTGAAGAATAGGCTGCTTCTGCATCCTCTTCTTCAGCTTCTTGGACTGCATTGGGGATGATGACCCTGCTGGGTGATAACGCTAGGGTGGCGCTGCATGGACTTGGGTGGTGGTGGGGGGGTCATTTGGAGGGTTGTGCTGCCGCCGCCCCAATAGGCCACCCAAGATGACTAAGCCAAGAGCCTCTACTATGCTTATCGCAGGGGATACTAAACTGCCAAAGATACTGCTCTCTATTGATTGCAGCGTGCTGGACAGGGTACTGCCAAACGCCTCAAGGCTGCCTGTACTGTAAGCTAAATAGGCAACACCGCCACCCACTGCGCATACTAGGCCCACTACGAGCATCTTTTTCCGGTGTTTCCATTCCTTCTGTGCCTCAAGGCCTGATATTTGCTCCTCGGATCCAAGAAAACACAATTGTTGTACGCTCCGAAACTCAACTGAAGCGCACAGCACTGTTGAAACGGTTTATCAGTGAAAAATGCGCCAAAATACCCTCCATTCCTGTCCTGAGGTGGGAAATCGCATCATTTGCCACCCCCATGGTTGCCATGGACTAGAGTGCAGAGGACCATCCCACGTCGTTTGATGATATTCAACGATTTTCGGCACCAATGCCACGCCAACGTCAATAAGGTGATACATTCTCCACATCGTGACGCGGTCTCTACATGCCGTCTCCGTTTTTGCCCGTGGATTGAATGGCCATGTGCATTGCCCAACTGCCTTATCTCTGACATGAGGATCCAGGCCATACCAGGCACCACATGGAATGGAGCACATGCCCTTCTCGTGCTGCGCATTCTTGGCTCCCTGTCCCTCACGGCGCTGGGCATTAATGCAACATTAGCTGCAATGTCTTGATGTCTTGTCTTTCATGAGATCGATCATGGGTGTGCCCTTGTACAGCACGCGCGTTCGCGCCGACGGAATGTTTATGCGAGGGTGGTCGTGGGCCAGTGGGTGCGAATATATATCGTTTCCTCAGCTTTTCTATTCCGATCATGGCGGGGTGGGATGGGTACGTTGGGAAGCTGGCGCAATTGCGCGTGAGGCGCGCCCAATTCTGCAAATTATCTTTTGATCGACCTGTTGCCGGCGCTCCTTGTCGGCTTGGATTTTTCTGGTGGTGTTAGCTGCCAGAAAAAATGCAACAGACCCCGCCTGACTAGCTGATGCGCTTTGGATCTTGCAACATGCGCCATATGCCGCATCTCGTAGATCACTGATACTTCACTGTTTTTGCAGAGGCCACAAGAGGCTATGGAATTTATGGCTACATATGTGCGTTTTCACAACGCTCGGACAACATGTTCCCAATATTTTGACCTGGACCAACCAGCGATTTTGCCAACTTCAAAACACTCGTGTGTCCTGTGCCAAGCTGCCATCTGTCTGGAAGCGTGCTGAGCTGCAGCAATGGCTGCCAGGCCTTGGCTTCACCATATATGGGCACACTACCTGCTGGCTTACCGCTCAGCGCGTCACCTTTAGATTTCATCCGCTGATGTGGTCTGTATCAGCCAAGGTTTGAAAGAACACTTCGCTCAAGCATGGCAAAACCCTGTCTCGACTGCAAGCAGTGGATCTGCTCGCAGCCCACCGACAAATGTGCCCAATGAAAGATGTGCGGTCACAGGCAAGCGTGTGGTCTTACTCTTGCGGATCCATCTGTTGGCGATCTGCGACGATCTATGGTGGTCTACGGTACAGATGCTGTGGTTCATTGTCAGGCATAGGACGCACTTTGCAGCCAAATACACACTGCCGAGCGAGCACGCAGCTATATTATCCAGGTCGACGCACGGACATAACTGGTTTTGATGTGCACAACAACATATCAACCTACAGCGGGCTGCAGAAGTGCCTCGCAAGTGACAACCCTTGTCACTGTCACAACGAAGCAACATTCCCAACTCCAGCGCGGGTATTATGCAACATTTGCTACCCACAGCACAAGCGCACCATTGCCAGCTCTTAGGCACACACTTGCACTCTTGGGCGAGGTGGCTTTGGCATGCGGCATCTCAACATCTATTGCACCTGACAACGACTTGCCCCTGAAGAATCCTGGAACGCTATCATCCACAACCATAATGCCTACAGCCAAACTGATCAACATGCAAGGTGTCCAACTGTACAATTGCAAACGCATGGTGCTCAGAACAAGTGCCTTGCACCCTGCTTTGCTTTGGATCCTGATAACCTCTACCTGCCTACAAATGCCATTGCTTGCACTGCAAGCTTGTCCAACCCCTGCTACCGCAATTCACAACAATACTCTGCACTGCCCAGCAACATCGAAGGATTGCTGCCATCGTGTTCGAGTAGCTTAGCTCACACTGCTGCGTCAGCAAATTATCACTGACAGCATTGCATCATCTGTACTGCAAGGCAGGCACCAAAGCAAGCCAACACACAGCAGCTTGGTTTCTGCCCCTGCTTCGCCTCTAAGCCGGATAGCAGTATCGTGGAAGCAGACATGTGTGGTACCTCACCACCACAAACTGAATTGCAAAACCCGTCGCACTAATGGTTTAGTCTGATTAAAACTGCACAAGAGTTTCACCATCTACAATGAATTGCATTGCTTCTCAGGCATCCTCCAAAGTGGCCAAATAATGCTCGACTTCAAGAGCTGCCATGCAACCTATCAACACCCACACAGCAATTTGCGGTCAGCAGGATTACAACTCCTGTATTCGCAAGGTCGCAAACTGTATCCAACAATGGCAATGCAGACCCTTCAGAAAGATACTGTCAGTGAGTTCCTGCACATTGCCCACCATGTAAATACAAAGGGGGAACCAAGAGGAAAGGCCACCAATTCAAGGCACCTGGTATCCCCCGATGCTTGCACACAACAAGTGTAGCAGCACACAGCTGGCAAAGTTTCACAATTTTGGGGCCTGTTCATACATTAACTGATATATATCTGCACACAGGCTTATCGTTTCAAGACTAAAATAATGAAATGATACACATTCTCGCTGCAGAATGCAAGCGTTGGCCCATGCCAGCATGCTCTGGTGCAATTCAATCACCGCTGCATGCAGAAATTAGCAGCAATAACCACTGTTGCATGAAGAATTCACAGTGCCTTGATTTGGTATGCACAGACACAACCTGCAGTTCATAACGTGGGTCAAGTCAAAATACCAAGACTACAAAAAGCCATTCTGGCAGTTTTGGAGACCTATCTCACACTTTCTTTTGCTTATCCACTGCCCTGCCCATAGACTGCAAAGCAATCGAGCAGCCTGATAGTGTGCACACGTCTTCCTGGACTGCTGAGTCGCCCTCCCTAATCCATGCTGAATGTTGTGCCCTGCTGGACATATACTGTTTCTGGGTCATTGCTGCAGGCTTCAAACCATGTGCATTTGTGATCTGCACACTTCGATGTTCACATCTGTGGTCGCTCTGCCTCAGCCGCTTGAGCACCTGCCTGTGCAGGCACCGTAGTACACTCACAGCACTGTCCCTGGAAAATGATTACTTTGGTGCGCTTTACAGTGCCATTTACCCCTACAATGGCCATGGACTCACCAGAGCCTGCTGCAGTGACCGCCTGCCTCCATTTCTTGTCCTGGACGTCTCCTGCGGCAAAGACCCCCGGCACGCTTGTGACTGTGCTGCCAGGCACAGTCTTGATATACTTCTCCTCATCCAGGTCCACCACTCCCTGCACGAGCTGGCTGGCCGGGTCATGACCAATCGCGAAGAACAGCCCGCTCAGCTCTAGGTCCCTCTCCTCCCCGCTCTTGACGTTCCGAATCTTGACGCCCTTCAGCAGGTTGTCCCCGTACGCCTCCGTGACCACCGAGTCCCACAGCACCTCGATCTTGGGGTTGTCGAGTGCCCGCCGCTGCATGATCTTGCTGGCCCTCAGCGCGTCGCGGCGGTGCACGATGTACACCTTGGACCCAAATTTCGTTAGGAAGACGGCCTCCTCCATCGCGGAGTCGCCCCCGCCGATCACGGCCAGCGGTTTGTTGCGGAAGATCGGCGCCGCTCCGTCACACACCGCGCACGCCGAGATCCCCTTGCTCCAAAAGCCCGACTCGTCCGAACCCTTGAACGACAGCCGCCTGGCCACCGCGCCGGTGGCCATGATGATCGCGTCCGCCACCACGACCGTGCCTTCCCCGCCGTGGACCTTGAAGGGGCGCGCGCCCAGGTCCAGGCGCTCCACCCACTCGCCAATGATCTTGGTGTTGAAGTGCTCTGACTGGTCCTTAAACTTCTGCATCAGCTCCACGCCCAGCACGCCCTTGGGGAAGCCGGGGAAGTTCTCCACGTCCGTGGTGGTGGTGAGCTGCCCGCCGGGCATGACGCCCCCCATGGGTATGCCCTCGAACAGGATGGGGCTCAGCTCGGCGCGGGCGGTGTAGATCGCCGCGGTGTGCGCGGCGGGCCCGGAGCCGATGATGCAGACCTTGGTCCTTAGTTCCTTGGCCATGGCGAAGCAGGCGGTGCCAAGGAACCTGTTCACGACGGTTCCCAGAGCAACCCGGGGCGGGGAGGGGAGGCCAGCCGACACGAAAAGGCGCGCAAGGGCTGGGTGTTTGGTTCTAGGCCTGTACGGGTGGGGGGGGAGTAAAAAGAGGGTGTGGCAAATATCCTGCGCGTTGCTGTTCCGCCAGGGGGCAGGTGGGGCGTGCAGGTGTCTCGAACAGCAGCGGACCCCAGGCCCGCCTATATAGGAATCTGGGGAGTAGCATGAGCACATGCGTTGGGTGCCTGGGGTTATGAATTTATCATTGTGGGCGCAGCTTGGCCAAATTATTGGTTTGCACCTCAAAGCGCGCGTGATCCGTGGCGTGGGGTAGCACGGGCGAGCACGGCAGTCGGCGGCGGCGCGCTGGCGCCGCGACTGGACTGGTCGCAGTCGGGCCTTCCAGATCTTCTTGAAACCGACGCGGTAACACCCAGCATGTCTAATGATGCCTTTTGGGGCAGTTGGCATCGATTATGGTGACGACGTTCAAGCACCACGGCGCCACTTCAGGCCGCGCGGAAAGGAATGAGGTAAGGATGACCTAAAGATGGAGTCAACAATACTAATACCGCCACCTAATCATGTGGTCTAACTTCACCATGGCAACGACTCCAACACGGGTGAGTTAATTGTGGACATTACTCACTTATTGCCAATTGTTTGGGGCATCGGACCCCTTGTGTAGTTATACCAAAAGCGGTTGATACCTGGGGACACTCGTTCATCCAAACCCCCGGTGTTGAGACTCGGCGTTGTGCAGTCTCGATGCTTGAGGGACAGGCCAATGTGGTGGACGGTGGCGCTGGTGTACAGATAAGGGTTTAATGCTGGGGTATGATAAGGGTGTGACCAACTGTAACATTGTGCCAAACGAATTGGCTGTCCGGCAGAGACGGGCGATGGGCTCCAGACCGGCGAGTCACCGACTTGTAAGGGGAGGCGCGGCCCGACTTGGCTGCAACGTTCTTGGTTGAGAGTTCCCGCTCTCACAGCCCGGAACGCAAGTTGTGATGCAAACCCCATCCTCGGACGGGAAGTTTACCGCATGCAAACATGAAAGAGGCCCAGTGCATAAACAGAGTAGCAAATAATCTGATTGTGCTTACTAACAGACAACGGAGGGACCTGCGCCCATGCAGTGGTGAGATGGAGTGAGATGGAGCCCGTCCAAGGGGGCAGCGCAGCGCCGGGGGGCCTCACGTCACTCCGCGCATCGACCGTTAGGGAAGTCTCCTCGATGTCCAATTCAGCGAATCAGAAAATGGCAAGGCTCCCAGCACACCGCTGCGTCACTGGAGGAGTATCTCTATCAAAAATTTTCATTAGAGGGGCTGCAGCAATGGGCGGCTGCTGACGGTGGACGCCCGAGAGAAGGCCAGGAACGAATGCAGTTAATTGTCAATCAGCATTGTAGACCAATTTCATGAATGATATCATGCGATTCATGAATTTGCAATTGCGCACGCACGGCGAAATTCTCAGCAGTTCAAGCCAGGTCGACCGGACCTGGCGCCACGAAATGTTCAACGTAACATGTTCATAGTAGTGAATCCATCAACAAATCGCAACGTCATTTACAAGGCAGGAGGGGTACTTGATTACTTTCCATCTCGATAGACAGTAGTAATTTGCGTGATTACTTTCCTTTTCAGTAGTTCTCTGAAATTTCGGATTCAAGCCGCTCCCAACAATATGCCTGACTGTGGCAGATTTGTCTTCGTTAAACGAATTCAGTCATCAACAACAAATAAGATAGTCAAAAATGACCAACACGTGTGACTGTAGCACTGTTGCATAATTCGTTTATAAATTTGAAACGAGCTGCTTCTGGCCAACTACGAAAATGAACATGGTATCGCGCTTGCATCATAGTTGAAAGTATGTTTGTTTGAACGATTTGCAAAACTATGATCAACTGAGACCAAAAGCGCCGGTTAAGCGCTTATGACGATGTTCATCGCCTTTCCAGTGCATTGGCATTGCTTTTCAAGCGGTTGTGACAAATGAGATCCATGGACTTATAGATTCAAACTATAGATAAACTCAAACTGAAGCGAGCAGCTGTGACATTCGAAAAGGAGACAAGCTCGTTGATAGCTCCAGAGGGGCGGATGGAATTTAATTGATTGTCTGGTACATTCTATTACGATCCTGGAATACAAATTTACATCATGATAGTATAATTTGTTCGAAGTTGAGATGTCAGCACAAAAATCGAGGCGCGAACTGTTGCCCTTCAAATTTGAGCAATTTATAAATTTCCTTCCTTAACATGTTTGTGCAATTCGAGTACGAAAAAAAGCTCTAAATTGCTTTGAAATTCTGTGAACAGAAGCGGGGTCCATGAGAGTCTTCCAACCCAGTGGGACTGGGCCAGCATAACAAAACACATCTTCAAGCATGCAGCTCAGAATATAATTTATCAATTCTGGATCGGTATTTTCAGTACGAGAGGTGGTTGGCACCACGACGAAACCGAAAGCCACGGGGATTTCAGCATTACGACGAGCGGGCGGATTCTATACGGAGCGTGTATTCGGTGCTGCACGAGTCACCAGTATCCCCGCTAGCTGGCATGCGCATCACCGCCAGCGCTGGAGGATATGTGATATATCATATATGTGCTCCATAACTGAACCCACTGCCCTTACGGTAATGCTGCATTTCCTTCCACAATACTGATTTTCGAGCCTCAAGTTGATTCAAAACGGCAAATTGTCTGTTTGCTTTTAGGCATCAATGCCGAACGCAGCGTTCGATCTTTGGCTATCCACAGGAAACAGCGATTCTAAAAACGAAACGAATCCGGTCAATCGCAACATCAAACAAATTAATACTGCCCATCAGAATGATCTATCTCGATACGCTGTACACAATCCGGAAGATTCCTACTGACCATCTGCGCCCAGAAACTTGTACTGTCCAGACGCAGAAGTTGAAACTCTATATCCGACTTCACCGAAATCCCAGTGTCTATCATCTTGTGCAAGAACTGCAACCCCTACGAGGAATGCTTTGCGCCCCTTTGGACGTTTCCCGGCAACACAGCTAAATGAGGAACCATCAGAAATTAGTCTACATGCATATGCATACAGTGGACGCAAGTGATCCAGCCTCTGCATTCTGCATTTATGTCGTGATTACGCATTTGTCAGATGATGCAGCAGATAGAGGCATTACTTCTTCTTGCCCTTTTTCCCGCCCTTCTTCCCACCGCCCTTCTTTCCCTTGCCCTTGGCATCCGATTTGGGTTGCAATGGAGGCAATCCGAGAGCAGCTCGCTTGGCATTTTCTTCAGCGATACGCCTGTTCCATTAGCATAGAGGAGTCGGGATTATTTCATATGATGAAGAAGGGTTGGGCGCACTCCATATTCATTACACTTTCCCGAATTCTCGATCACCAACTTGCAGTACCCAACTTGGACATTAAAGGTAACATTGGAGCACTATGGCACCCAAACATGGCCAAGACAATGCGATTCGGTCCCCTTCCAACACAATTTGATCATACTCGAGAACATTGTGGAATGGGCCACAAATTCCAGGCGTAAGATACGTACATACTTAGAAGGCTCGATGGCTGGGGAACAGCATACAAACATCGATGTGAGCGCATAAAAAATGGCGGCAGTGTGCAGCCCTGCATCTTGGCTGTGTGCGATGAGGAGCATGATATTCCCTATGTGCGTGACTTCCAAAATTTTAAAGTTTTCGAGGCGCCTGTTTGAAATGTGCAGCTAGCAAATCCATCATTAGAGTCTCGGAAGAAAATCTACTCAGAAGTGCCTTCCCGCAACACCATAGCTCCTTGCAAGTCGTTTGGATGCCACAAATAATTGAAGAACTGCCAATGGGCCATAGCCACATAGGAACATTATCTTCAATCGCGCGCGAGACCATCCATAAATAGCCTCATTTGCCGCGCTTTAGTGGTTCCAATGACGCGCTGCTGCCGGAGTCACCTCTCCTCTTCCATTTGCTTCATTTTCTGCTGGAGTTCGTAGACATCGCGCCGAATGTGATCCACATCTGAACAGCGTTGGTACCTGGGATATCGAAATCACCGCATTTGTTATTTGGACGGAGCTCCCGTCGACTCCCCAAGATTTTAGGCGCCAATGTGCGAAAGGGGCATCTTCGAGTATGGCGTTGAAAGCATATCTCGAATGAAGTATAGGTCACGTGGTGCCCTTCTGAGCGCAGCTGATGAAGATGTTTGAGCAACAGAATCGTATGTTTGACAGACACGCTGCATGGGCTTGCAGTGTAGCTGAGCCACACTCACCCCAGGTTCGCCATGCTCCCTTGAATGAGCATCGGCTCCAGAGGCGCTTCGTGTCCGGATCCGTAGCGAACCCACAGACGACCCTGCTGCTTTTTGTCAGGATCAGCGTATCTGTGGATTCAAGAAGGGGAGGGTCAGAGCGCCGGCAGCAGGCCTGGAATCTACTGCAGGTGTTGCCTAGATGGTGTTTGAAATTTGTTTGTGGGCCGGAAGTGTTGGGCGCCGCTGCAAACATGTCCTCAACAGCAGGTAAATGAAAAGATGCCATCCCTCCATGCATTAGCTGGGGTATCTCACGCTGTCTCTGACAGTATCAGGCGCTCATATTAGATGTGGTGCTGTGAAAAGGTTTTTGGCAGGAGCTCTCAAGGGACATGTAGGGAGAATCGGCGCCGGAACGCCGTCATGTGGTCATTGAATGGTGTCATTGGATTCCAACGTGCAATTTGCGTGGAGGCCTCACATTCTACTGATCAGCTGTCATGGAATTATGGGCGATGCTCAGCTGCCAGATGACACGGACATATTCACTGCATGACAAGCTGAGATCAACTGTCTACCACTGCAAGCCCTTCTCACCATCCATTGACAGCCAGGATGGCTTGCGGGGCAAACAGTTTGGCCACGTTGAATATGCTGGCAATAAGCTATTTGTGCCAAAGACGTCCGGTGGCTACGAGATAACAGAAATATCCAAACCCCGAGACCATGCCTCACACTGCATAACACTGTCTCCACTGGCATCGAAAAAGTATCTAGCTTGCTGATGCCATTCCTCAAGCAGTTGCAAGAAATGGAACTTCCTTAATGGCGTCCCAGCTAACATTTCATTGCGAGAGTTTGTTTAATTTCATGACAGTGTTTTCCTAAAGTTGAAAAGGTTTGGCCATGTGCAAATTCACGTACTTGACGCCAATAACGGTGCCTGTCATTCCTAGAGGTGTTCTCACGATATCAGTGACCTGAAAGGCAGGCGCATCCAAACGTCAAAGCCGTGAAGCTGAAATTTTCAACGGCTCCAACACGTAAACCAGAGCGACCGCCGGAGCCATCTCCCAGGTTCTCTGTTCACTCAGGGGTGTATTAGATTTCGGAAGCGGCACAGAGCTTCATCTGATGATCATGTCTATTCCCAATGCCGGAGCCTGCAATGGACGAATGTTGCAACGCAAGCTGCTAACCGCACTAGGAAAAAAAGGGCCAAATAACACTTTTGCGAACACACATAAAACATGTTTCATCAAAATTCTGCACGCTAAGAACACAAAAATAACACAAACCCATAAACTTTGTACACGTTTGAACACGTGTTGTTTTGCCCTTTTCTTCCTAGTGCCGTAGGCACATATCAGCGACGTATGCTGGCCGGTGCAAGACATATGCTGTGCGCACTTTTGAGAGCAAGTCAGCGAGCCTCCCTGCACAAAAGAAACATGAACCATACCCGAAACCCGAATGGAAGGGTGTCCTCCTGTGCGGTGTAATACGTCGGCCCCTTCTTCTTCTTTCCCTGAAGGTGGCAGCGCACAGGGTGACACCAAAAACGCCAACGGCGCGAGTGCCCGACCCTCCGTGGCACCAAGTCCGTGCCCAATCAACGCCCTGCACGTGCCGACTATGGCATATTCCCCCCGCTCAAGCTACATTTCAGCACCGAGGCCCTGTTGCCCGCCGAAGGGCCGGCGGAGGCGCCTGCACCAATCGGCGGGCTGCCAGAGTCCAATGGCTTTGGGAGCGGGGAGGCCGGTCAACATGTGTCGCCCCCGTTTGGGGTCTGGGGGTTTGGGTGTGGGTGCATCGCCGGTGGCGACGCAGCCGGGAGGGGGGGACAAGGAAATGTCGGTCAGGGAGCGGGGGGCGTGGTCGCGGACGAACCTTGCCACCTTTCTTTCCTCCCTTCTTGCCCGGCATGGCCCTCACGCCATCTCGAGCGGCCCATGCTCAGCGCATCTGTGCTGGAGGGGACGCGACCTGGGCACGCGATTACTCCAACCGCCGGCGCTCCGCTGCTGGTCACACTTCCTCGCTGGCTTGCGACGCGCTCCGTTGACCTGAGGCCCGCTGGGACCGCGGCGCAATTGGGCGACAGATGCCTCACACTCCTCCCCTCGGCTTGCCAATTGCGGCCATTACATTCCAGTTATTATTGCCACACGGACACAGCGCACAGACCCCCTCCCGCCCGGGCCCGGGGTCTTCATGCCGAGCCATGCTGCCCAGATGCTCCATACATGTGTCAAAAGGCAGTTCAATTGAGTTCACCCGCCCTGAGGAATTGGCTCAACATCTCACAGGCGGAAAATCCTGACAAACTTACGAGACTGCGAAGCGTCGAAAGCACGCGCTCACAAACTTCACGCGGCCTCGTCGCTGTTCGCAGTGTCAACGTGACGTCAATGAATTCGCTCCACATTCATGATGGCTGCCCAGAGTGACCCTATAATAATAGCAGGAACTGACCCATGTCCGTGGTGATGTAAGGAAGGATATGTAGGAAAACGGCCTGGAAATGGTCCACGCCTCCCGAGTCCCCACAATTAAATGATGGTACAAATCCTGTATTCCACGCTTCCAAAATTATGCACTCTGCAGCATTCACTTCTTTATCAAGCGACAGAGCTGGACATTCCCGCAAGCCAACACAGATAACCCTCGAACCGGCTCACAGGGTCATTGACCACCAGGGAACCCGCAGTTTATTCAGCCATCAGGACCACGCCGCATACGGCTCCACCCAGGCCATCTTTGGGCCTCAGCTTTGTGCTTCAAATGGGTCATCTATGAGAAATCCCGATCTGGGAAGATTATAGGCGCTGCAAGCGTCCAGATGTACAGGATAGCGGTCACCAGTTGAGAGGCCATCTTGACCCAAACTGACGCCCAGCCCACGTCAATGAGGGCCCCTCCTTCGCCGGTTCCCCACGAAGTCATGAGCATGGCCATGTACATGCTAGCCAGGGCAAAAACAGCATGGAAAAGGCTGTAGCTGTAGGCGACCGGCTCGAATTCATCCATCGCCCGGACATCCACACCATCCCGCGAAGCCATAGGAATTTCTGGGACCTGAGATTCCTCATCGCCGAGTTCAGCAGATGTGCCATTTTCCACTTCATCAAGCAGGGGCCTCTCAGCCAAGTCGTCTTCGCCTGCTCACCCCACAGATCGGCCAGACAATGGATAAGCGATGGAGGAACAGTCAGTGTGGAATGTGAGGAGAAATGGTGAGACAGTGTGAATGCGCCTCACAACTGCCAAACGCATTTTAAACTGACGAAGCTGGGCGCGTTGCTCTGGAGTTACCATCCAAGAAAATGGCTGTGCACAGCCAGACTCCTGGCTTCGTTTTCTCCTTGCACACACTGAGTACATCTGTGGACTAACAACAAGAAGATACACAGCATAGCGCTTTCAATGTCGCAGGCAACTCTGTGGGGCCCAATTTGGTAGGGATACAGAATGACTGGCCTTAACATTTGGTGCTGATCTGTGTGCATCCCAAAACAGCTCCCAATGATGTAGATGACGTTCCAATGAGTGAATACTCTTGATTCAATCCCACTTGAAAAATTTAAACAAGGCGTGTCAGCTGGTCAGCATGTGCGTCCAGATCCTGTGTCTATTGTGAACAGGCCACAGCAAGCACATCCATCCCTTGGGACTCACCATCTTGGCTGGTGAAGAAGGTGGAGGTGTTGGATCCAGCACGAAGAGCCGAATAGATGACAGCACCGAGTGTCAGCATCATGGCAAAGACCATAGCACTTGCCGACTCAGCTGTGTTCACAAGGCCATTGCAGTCGCCCTGAGGGTTGCTCTCCAGTGCCGCAAGGCACAGGTACATGCAGTATGCACTCATCATGCCCGCAGGAAAAAGACTCCCATTGGTGACCGCAGGATGAATGGACATTATGGAAAATCCAATGGAGAGGATCAGACTCCAGACGATGAGCATCACGTTCAGTGTGCATGAGGATCCACTTGGTTTGAAAAGGTAGATACCAAATACTGCCATTATCACTGTGCCAAGGTAACAGGCAGCAGTGGCTCCCAGCAGCAGGTACATGTATATCTTATTCTCTGAGCTTTTGTCAAACCAGATGTCGTTCAGAAGTCCAGTGGCATCTAGAAGAATCAACATCTGTACTATGAGGAAGACGCCAGACCCAAAGCGGGCCACCCAGCCTGCACAAGGCACACAGAATTCATCACCACCAGCCACTTCCATCAGGTTCCCACACATACCATTGAGGGTTGTGGCACAGTATTGCACAAGAAACAAGACCTCGAAACGACAGCAACTGCGTGTGTGCACAGCTCAGAATCACAGCCACAAGCCAGCCTCACCTATGTGGCTAGGATTCGATGCAAAAATGGAACAGTTGCTAGTCCATAGCACAGATTCTTGCACAAACAAATTCCCAGTTCTCACCCACAGCACCCATGCAGCTGCCCCAACACACAAATGTGCTGAGCCCACATCATGCTCTGTTGCTGCCTGTGGGCCACCATAAATGCCACAGGACTGCCAGCGGACAAACAGGTGCCCCAAATCCAAATGACAATATCTGGAACAATTTCTGGTCAATCCATTCATCCATCCAGGTCCAGCCTTCCTTTTAAAAGGAAGCACCAGCCTTCGTTGTACCTGGCACAAATCGCCAGCATTGCCAGGCAGTAACACTGTGCCAGGTAATGGGCAGGACTTGGACCTCTTGTGGCCACAGCTGGATGCTTAGCACAGGCACAGAGAGGCACACAGGACAGGGTGGCACTTCCCAATTCGACTGAATGGGGAGCTCAGGCCCAAGCAGCAGCAGCAAACAGTCGATGCTGAGGCCACAGACACCCTGACTTGAGGTTGGGTAGGCGGGTGCACAACCAGCACAGTCTCTTGGATATAATTTGCGCCAGTTTCTTTGACCGTGGGGTTCTGTGTG